>OVBE01000855.1:25512-42942 GCA_900406425.1 Iberis pinnata
GAGGAGGCAGTTCGGGATAGACCTCAGACTGATTTGTGCTTCATTGAGTATCTTTTCTTTTTCACTTTGTACTCATGTGATTTGTTTTCAAAATACTTATATTTCTATTCAGGTCATTATTCCTTCTTCTGGATTTGTTTTCACATTGGGACGGTGTGAAGTAAGTCTGGGGGGAGGGTATATGATGTTACTAACGATATTTTGATGTTTTTTCTTTCTGATGAAAATTTTCAAATTTTTTCGTTTTTGTTTAGATGAGTCTAGTCGAGTCGTGTCGATTCGAAGGAACAATGACCAGAATCAATAATGAATACTAACCTAGTGTGAGTTTAGCATTAATTTCTACTTGACTTCTGACTTTGATTTAACTGTTGCGATAGATATGGAACCCAATTGACTTATTGATATTCTTTTGAAAGTTCTGATTCTTTTGGATTGTTGATGATTTGATGCTAGCTCTATTTGGATATGACTTAATATGATATTAAATTCTCTTGCTTATGGTGTTGGTAATACTTTGAAAGCTAGGTACTTTGCTCTTCAGTTCTCTGTAAAACCGACAAGTTCTTTCAGTATGATCTGGATCCTTTCTCGCCTTTCCTTCAAATAAAAAAGCGGCAAAAAGGGATTGAACAACGGACCTTGAATTCTGTTTCCTCATCCCATAAAACCGAATGTTAAGAAAAAAATAAAATAAAAAAGCGCAGAAATGCGAAGAAGAAAAAAAAAACAGTAAGAAAAGAAAAGAAAAAGAAGTGGGAAAGGGGAAAAGGATCAGGACCAGAAGTTGATTGATGCTCTGTTTGGTATGAGCACTTTGATAGAAAATGTATATAAGCGCATTGATCGATACCCCATAAGTGAAAATGCACTTATCTATACTTAATAGATTTTAGAGAGCTAGTTGAAATGATTTAATAGTTTGATCGATTTGAGATTAGAGTAGAAAGCATATTGTTAGGAACATGTAAACAATCTAATTTGCAGTGGTTGTCTAGGATTAATGTCTTTTAGTTTTTGATGTCTAAAATTGGGGTTGCTGAGATTCTGAGAGTGCCTGTGTGGTCCGGTTTTCAAACCTCTTTTCTGGATTTGATTTTTGCTTTACTTGAGGACAAGCAAAAGTCTAAGTATGAGGGAGTTGATATTACTCAGTTTTAATGCCTTATAGTGGGTATTTATACTTGCTATTTGGAATTATCCGAGTGTTTTCCATGTACTTTTGGCATATTTTCAGGTTTCTAGGTGTTTGGGTCGTTTTGGAGCGAAATGATGGATTTCAGAAAGTTTCAAAAGCAAAATGACGAAGTACGAAGACGGAGGGATCGATCCAGCCAGAGAGGGATTGATCTGTGCATTACTAAAGAAGAGATCGATCGATCCCTGCTACCTGAAGTTTTACGTAAATCCATATCGATCGTTTTTTTAATGAGATCGATCTTAAATGAAGACAGATCGATCGATCCTTATGGAGATCGATTGATCTCTGCCCACGAGAAGATTAATGAAGATTACCAAAATTACGATTATGCAATCAAGATTTATCAAGAAATTTTCCTTATTTGGTTTTATTTTCTTTTTTCCTTTTGACTATAAAAGCCTTAGGCTTAGTTTTATTTTCTCTTTACGCACAATTGAGATTTCAGAGCTTTGAGAGACGAATTCCAACCCTGTATTTTGGAGAAGAATTATGGACTCTTTTACTTTTATTAATTTGATTTGTATTTTGAATATGATTTCTTCTTCTAAGTTTATTGATTGCTTAGCTATGTCTGAGTAGTCATCTTGTTAGGTTTTAGGGGTTTCCCAAGGAAACTATGTTTGTTAGTTAGGGTTTAACATAATGGATAGAAATTGTTAGGTTCTTAGTCTGGATTTGTTCTTAATGCATGAATTAGAGTAGCTAACTAATTTATTGATCTTAGATTACTAAACACAAAGAGATTTGGTTTAGGGATCTCATCTAGTCTAAATGAGTAGATGTTCTTGCTTAGTGATATTGTTGTCTTGAATGTCTATGAACAATTGAATATGAACTTAATGCTTGATTAAATTATTAGACACGTGAGAGTTTATATATGATGATTCAAACATAGTGTTTAATACTCTAAGAAAAGATTAATTTAGTTATGTCTTTCATGTTGAGAACTATTTTCATTATCAAATCCTGCATGTTAACATGAGCTTCAAACCTGAATACATATGGAATTCCCTAATGCCTGACATGTTAGTTAATTGATTTACATCCGTTTTAATTACTGCTTTTATTCGCATCCAATCGAAAACAAACACTTTATTTTATCCGTCTTAGCTTGATTTGACATAAAACTGAAAGTCGTGCTATCTGGTCCTTGTGGAATTCAACCATATTCTATAGTACTACTTAGATATGTTCTCCGTAGTGTATATTTAGGATTAAAATCCTGAGCCTATCACTTACCTGTCAGCTTTAACACGCGCAACAGAGTTGGTCCGGATTGGCAATGCATTAATGGTTATTCTGAGCGTATGAAAGTGGCTACAACACTTGATTCCAAGGAAATTTTTCTTGCTTATGGTTGTACAACATCTTCAGAGTGACGCATAGAGAGAAATAAGAAGGAGAAGATAAGCTCAACCTCAATCTTCTTCCTTTAGTAAAGTAAAGCTCATGTTTCATATAGAAACTTTCACCAACTCCATCTTGAGTTTACATGGGCTGAGTAAACATCTCCAAAACTGGGATTTTGGCCCTACGAATTCCAAGCCATAAGTCCACATCATGAAATTCAAGTTCTTTAAAATTTATGCAAAATTTGCAAGTTCTTCGGTTTGGATGCTTGTCCTTAACTATTCACATGTACAAATCAAAGCCTCAATCTTGTGATGAGTCATACAACATCGGTAAAGATCTCAATATTACAACTTGTGTTAAATGCTGACTCTGAAGCAAGGAAGACAGTTGAATGACGAGCACATCTCTTGCTAACTCGGATAAGACAAGGTACTTCACACTATTACACACCCATCATACTAAAATTAGTCTAATAATAAACTATATTTTATTCTCGGGACAATATTTTCTAATAAATTGATGTCAAGATTACTAGTAGACTCTTCATTCATAGTGATACTCACCATCTTAGTGTACAAAGAATTCATCGTCTCATATTCACCATCATCTGGTAAACCAAAAAGCATAGTGTTATGCTCTGAATAGGGTCACTTTTGGTTCCCCCATTACATGTTGATTTTGAGTTCAATCTTGAAGCATACTTCTCATACAACGAACATGACATTCTTAACAGATGTCATAAGATGAATGCTTTCTAAATTATCTTTCCAATAAAGTTTTTCAAAATACAAAGAAACAAATTGCATCTTATTTCGTGGATCAAAAACACTTGCAATTACCACTAGTAGTTTCATACTGAGTAGTTTATCCTAATACTTCTCAAAATACTCATATTTTCATAGTTGATCATCCCATCTCATATTTAACCATCTCAAACTTTAACGATAGTAGATAATTTATAATTTTAAAAATATTATGTGATAGAAAAAAAAAAAATCATCATTGGAGTTAGAACACTTCAGAGTATCCAACATTGCACAATAAGTTAAGAGAGCATAATTTTATAATTTTATCTATAACTAGTTGTAAGATATTTTTAAAATAAAATAGGTAAAATTTAGTTATACATCCTCTGTGAATAAAAAAAATTAAATCTCTACTTTTTTATATTTCACCAATTATACACCCAATAAATATTTTTTTTCTAGATTCGCACATGCTTGTTTGTAATCTTGATTTGTCGTCGAGTTTGTCTTTGTCTTCAATTCAAAGGACAAGAATTATTCTTGCTTTCGTCGTGTGATTGATAACTAAATTCAATGAAACATTACTCTGTTTTTCAAGTGAGAACTAATGCATGAATTCAAGTATTCAACTATCCATGTGCAGAGACTTAGGAAGAAAAACAAAACAAATATTTTCTTGTATTCCTGAGACTGTGACTTGATTCACTCAGCGTATTTGTGGAAATTTTTTAACATTTGTCGGTTAAATTATTAAAATCAAGCGATAACATATATATATATATATATATATATATATATATANNATATATATATATATATATATATATATATATATATATATCGAACGTTGATTCCTAAAAAAAATAAAATTAAATATATTTCAAAAATATTATATATTTTATTATTTTAAAAATATTATAATTTTTTCAAAATAATACAAAATCGGTTCTAAAAATATCACAAATTTAAAATAACAAATTTCAAATTTAAATCACAAATCTCAAAAACCAAACTCTATTCTATTCAAAATCAAACTAAAAATTTGAAATTTAAACTTTTTTTTGTGGATGGTATTTCAAGAAACTTTTCCAAAAAAAGTTATATATATATAATATTACTTCGTCAGAAAAAATGTTATACAAGGTCTTTTATATAGTGGTCCCGTTTGAGACCTAAACGACCGTTTGTTTAATTGATTATACATATATAATTTTCTTTTTTTTGTTATGAAGAATATGAATGAAATATTCAAAGTATTTTTTCTTGTTTTCTGGTGTATTCAAAGTTATTAACGAGTATGAATTATATCACTCGGCCTTTGACTGCACAAGAAATACTCTATTTCTCTTTCAACTCATCCGTGAGGAAAATAATTTTCAAGCACATTAATAGCTCCTTTGATGGGATATGGTCAAACCTATTTCAATGACTAAATATTATTTATCCGTACTTTTCTTTTTGGGCTAATTGTATAAATATATATAAGTTTATTAATGTTAGGTAAATATACAAAAGTTCGTATAATTAATTTTTCAACAATAAATATAATATACATATCTGTCCCCTCTCCCAAATTCCATCCTTTTTCATTTTCTTGCAAATAAAAACATATAAAAAAAATTTAATCACAAAAATTATTTAAAAACATAATTTTTTGAATGAATATAACATGACTAAAATGATTTAAAACGGATTTATGTTTTTAAATAATGAATAGTAAATTTGTTTAATGAAATATAAACTCAAGAATAGTTGGACAATTTAACATAATACCCGGACTACCTATGTATAGAAACTCTAAATCCCAAAATATAAATCCAAAACATAAACCGAAAACACAAAAATATAAGCTCAAAACCCTAAAATATAAACTAAAAATCCCAAATATAAACTCAAATCTCCAAAATATAAACTTAAAACCCCAAAATATAAACTCAAAACCCCAAAATATAAACCCAAAATCCCAAAATATAAACTCAAAATATAAAATATAAATCCCAAAATATAAACCCAAAACCCCAAAATATAAACCCAAAACCCCAAATATAAACCCAAAACCCCAAAATATAAACTCAAAACTCCAAAATATAAACTCAAAACCTCAAAATATAAACTCAAAACCTCAAAATATAAACCAAAACTCCTAAATATAAACCGAAAACCCTAAAATATAAATCCAAAACCCCAAAATGTAAACCCAAAACCCCAAAATGTAGACTCCAAAAATAAATAAAGCTACGAAAAAGTTAGATTAGCCCAAAAAAACTCTAAACTAGCAAAAATAATTGGCTTATAAAAAAAGGTGTGCCTTAATGTTAGACAAATAAATATATAATGCCACATGTTTTAACTTAACGTTATAATGATATTTTTTAAAAAATGGAATAGAAAACCTAGGTAGTAGATGTTAGTTTCTTAATTTTAAAGTATATAGTGTGTATATATATATATATATTGATAAATAATATAATATATGTTGAATGCAATTTCCCTTTCCTTTTCTTCATTTACCATGTCTAATATTGTAAAACTTTTGTATATTAATTATGAGTATCCCAACAAAATAAATTAAAGATAAAGCTTCCAATTTATACCTAATAATTTTACTAAATAAATGATCATTTATGAAACAGAATATTTCTTTTTGTCGTTAAGAATTATCATATAAGAAAAAACATCTATAAATCAATAACATTAACCATAATATAAATGACTCTAAAATTATTAAATTTTGTATTAAGATAATATTTTTTCTAATATTTAAATGAATAAAATTTTATTATTAATTTACATAAAATGGAAAATAACCGTATTTTAATTATTTATAAGTAACATATTAGTCATCTTAAGTTCAAAACAAATTTGTTAGACGACGTATAGGGTAAATGAATTCACAAATAACATAAAAAGGTTAGTACTCTACAAACTACATTCAATTTATTTAGTCGTTATTATTATGAATTACACAAGCTATTTCAAGTTATACGTATTTTGTAAAAAGACAACTTCTTAGGTGAACTTTTGTTTTATAAATTGATTAATTTTTTTTCTTCATAATTTATTATTGTCTTCACTTAATAGTCACATGAGAAATTTGTTTATTTTCACTACAAGAAATATGACTATTGATAGCGTTCCATGATAGCGTTTTTTGTGTCCCTGCTATTGTATATGGACACATGTTTTATCCATAACGTTTCACTTTTTTAGGACGCTATTTTTTCATTTCCAGTAAAACAAAAATACTTAGGCGCGTACATTTGCTTAGTTTCGACACTTACTATTGCAGATAATACAAAAAACGAAATGGTACTTACGAAATCACTTAACTTTTTTCAACATAATCAATTCGACTTGGTACTTATTTCTATCTTTCTTCATTATTTTCAGAAGATCTTCAATGTATGCGTTACTTCGGAACATTGTTGCTCTCACCAATTCGAAGCTCTATTTCTTAATCGAGAAGGTATCTTCTTCATATATTTCAGCTTTTATTAATTTTAGGTCTATGTACATCGATTATGCGGTTTAGTTGATTTTGAGGTATCATCTACATACAGATTTTTTGAATTCGAGATGTGGAATTTAGCTGAAAATGTTATTTTTTATTCTCAGTTTTGAAATGATAGTAAGGATGAAAGGAGGCTACACGTCGACATCCGGCTCTGCTGAGGCCCGTCATAGTAGACGTAACCATCAACATGGGGTAAAAATGCCGCAAGAGGAACTAAGAACGTGTTCGGGTCCTTAACTTTGACCCAACTCACGCCGAGATTTAATACCCAGAATCCAGTAGAATCACTTTAGTTTTATAGAACATACAACAAGCTTTTAAAAACAATTTTAAGCATGCGCAAAGGCCTAGAAGCCGACTTGGTAGAGTGGTCCAAACATGTCTGCATAGCTGTTTCCTCTTATGTCAAAACAAGCTTAATACTTAGGCAAAATCTGGTTCTTCTGTTTTTATTAACATCATGTGCTCTCACGTGACTCCCACTTAAACCGAGTTGGGCTTCAATTGGGCTTGTCTCACACTGAATTCGAATTATCTAAATCCAATAAAGATTAGTAGTGCTGAAACTTGTTTATACATTGTTAGATATATAACTTGAGTACAATACTTATGATGTTTATGTAAACAAAATATCATGGAAAACAATTATCACTGTAGAAGAAGCCGAGAACATTATTTAAAATATCTAACAAATATTTATATAAGATTATATAATTTGTAGTGATAATTAATGTAATTAAATGGGCATAAGAAGATATAACTGTATTTTGATGATCATCTTTCATCTTTACAATCAATACATAAAATTATATAATTTAAATGACTAAGAATATATTAATAAATTAATACATAACTTAACCTAATTAAATTATTATTTGGTCTTGGAAAGTAATATTTTAACTGATAGGTGTATAATAAGGAGATTCTTAAAACATACCACAAAATTAGATATATTACAAAAAATATCACACATTCCCATAAATTCTAAAATATCATAATCTTTTTCAAAAATATCACAAAATATATTTATTCCCAAAATACCACATATTTGAAATAACTTTAAAATTTATAATTTAAATCATAAAACCTCAAAACCAAATTCTACCCCCTTTAATGCTAAACCCTAAATTCTATTTAGTGAACCCAAATCCAAAATTTTAAATTCTAAGAGCAGGTCCATTGCAAGCTTTTTTCGGATCTTAAAAAATAATAATAAAAAGTTTGAAGATGCAGAATCATGTCTTCCTTGAAAAACTTTATAGTCGATCCTGATACGCTACATACGCCATGTGACATCCTTTTATTGGTGACCTTTTTCTGCTGTCATTTTTTTGTTCTTTTTAAGTAATTTTTGAATTTGATTAGAAAAAATATTAATAAAAAATGTTTAGGATACTAAAATGGGGTTTTCCATTGAACATGGTCTAAACCCTTAAAATCCGTTTTTTATATTTGTGGTATTTTTTAAAAAATTTGAGAGTGTGTAGTATTTTAAATCTGTTAGAAAATATAGTATTTTAAAATTTAAAATTTTTCTTATGGTATTTCAAAAAATTCTTTTATATTAAAATGTATGATCATGATATTGATTCACATTAAGACGGTACGGTAGAGGTCGTTAAATATATCCTGGCAAAACTAATTATAGTACTAGGAGGGAAATTATATAAATCGTATAAAATATATAAAAATAATAAAATGTAGAAGTAAGTATTTCTTGTTGACTCGGCCAACGTCTACGAAACATTCCTCTTCCGTCGTTCAGAATCCACCACTCCTATCTGCTTGTCTTCTTCTCCGTACGTTTCAAGCCCATTAATCCACGACAATTAATTTACTTCAAAGCACTATATATATTATTTATTTATTACATAGGTAGTTACACACACACAAAACATACCATAAAGTAAGTTCTTATTCATCATCATATCAACTCCAATCTAATTGATAAAAAAAACAATGATCTCTAGGGTTTTTGATTTCGTAAAACAGTCCAAAAGCATCCAGCTAAACAATAAACGAATGTTTCTGGATCTTCTCTCATCCTCATCACCAGCAAAACCCAAAGCTTTGCACGACGTATTCATCAACCACAGAGGATCCGACACAAAGAGAAACATCGCAACATTGCTTTACGACAACCTAAAAGCTCGTGACTTCCGACCATTCTTGGATTGCAAGAACATGAAACCAGGAGATAAGCTTTTCGATCATATCAACCATGCGATCCTCACTTCTAGAGTCGCAGTAACCGTTTTCTCTCCCAACTACTGTGATTCTTATTTCTGTTTACACGAGCTTGCTCTTATTATGGAGTCCAAGAAAAGAGTCATTCCGATCTTTTGCGACATCAAACCTTCACAACTCGATGTACTTATCGAGAGGGTTACATGTTCTGATGATGAAATCCAGCGCTTTAGATGGGCTCTTCAAGAAGCCAAAGATATCGTAGGTCTCACGTTTGATTCTTACAAAGGGTAATTTTTATTTTTGTTTTCCATAAATAAACATTTATTCCATTTTCGTATTTATAATAATAATAATAATATAATGTGTATCACGATTCTGATTTTTTTTCTTTGTTCTTGGGGTATTTAGGAATTTATCGGAGGTTGTTACAGTTGCATCGGATGTTATCGTCGAGAGGTTGGTCGAATTAGAGGCCGAAGATGGAAATCTTTAGGGATTGCATATTGGAACATCTTCAATTCACTCTCATTATTTTTTTTTTGCTAATCTTATGATTATGATTAGTTAATTTAATTGATTCCTGATTATGCATATATACACATCAATGTATGAATATAGTTGACAGAAGAGGCAATAACTTATTTTTGTAAAGAGGATTTTAATTTCCTTGTTATTCAATATAACAAAGAAGATAATTATTGAAAAATTGATCACCCATATGATTTTATATCACACTTTTCATTCATGAAACTATCTCTTATTGATTGTGGCAACAATAAGTAAAGGCAAAAGTAACTTTAATATCCTTTTTGGTATATGGAAGACGATAGTAGAGCTAAAGTATTTTATGAAAAAAATTCTTAATTTTAACTAATTTTTTTCTAAATTTATAGATATTTGATTAATTTGTTATACCTTCTTCACTCATTAAATAGATATGGAATTGTAGTAAAAAAATGGATTTTCAAGTTTAAACTTAATATTTGTTTGAAAAATGTGTCAAATTATATGTAATAGATATAAAATGATATATCAACAAAGGCATAAATAAACATCAAGATAAATTTCCATTTGTTAACTTTTTTTTTGGCAAAAAGGTACTAATTCAAATAAAATTGGTAATAAGATATTTTTGAAACTAATTTGAGATTTAGGTAGTTATTTGTAAGGCAACAAATTTCGTACCGAAAATGCCTTTATGATTATATATTTTAGGGCGATTTTCATGAATGTGTATTTTTTGGAAAGTAATTACATTTTAGTGTCTGTTTTGCTATTGGTGCACTTTTGTGAGGAAAAAGAAATCTTTGTCTCCATTATATTCTTGTTTTTCTATATAGTTATATTCTACTATTTTCTCTCATGGCAAGTGTTAAATGTTGACATTTGCTAAAACCCAATTACTTGATAGTATATGTATTAAAAAAATTAAAAATTATACCAGAATTTTTAACTTTTTTATGCGATATAAATATATACTTGTTTTGTTTAATTTGGACAAAAGATTTTTTTTTCATGGCATTTATGTATACGACAATTTGTGTACATGACGTCAGTACACAACGATTATTTAGTATGTGTACCATGTCGTGTATCATCCAACATGTGTATGCCATCATGTACACGATGCTTATGTGTACAACATCGCCTATCATACAACATGTGTGTAGCATTACGTACACAATGTTCTGACCCAAGCATCGTGTATATATCATTGTGTACGTGATACGTACATGTTGCATGATATATGACGTTGTACATAGACTACATCATCATTGTGTACATCTAATCATTATACGTCATCGTACACGACATTGTACACGACATTGTATACATAATGCATTATTATTGTGTACGACTGCATTATCATTTTGTACATATAATAATTAGCATGACGTATACAAGCATCATGTACACTTCATTGTGTATGTGACCCTATACACATGTTGCATGATACACGATGTTAAACATAGACTGCATCATCATTATGTATATCTATAATTAGCATGATGTACACAAATATTGTGTACGTGACGATATAAACATGTTGCATGATACACGATGTTGGAAATAGACTGCATCATCATTGTGTACATCTAATAATTAGCATGGTGTACAAAAGCATTGTGTACAAAACATTGCTATTGGTACATTATACACATGTTGCATGGACTGAATAATCATTGTGTACACCGAATAGTTAGCATCACGTACACAAAGCGTTGTGTACACAAAGTGTCATGTACACAGATGTCATGAAACTTGTGTTTTGTTTTGTGTCCAAATAAAAAAACAAATGTTTGTTTATAGAGCACAAAAATATAAGTTTTGATATAATTTTTTAAAATTATATATATATATATATATATATTATCATCTAATTAATTTTAAAGATTGGTGAAAAATAAAAATATTACTTTTTATCTTGCATATCTACCTGGTAGATTTCCGAAATAACCGAACTCAATAAACCTAATAGAGTTTAAAGTTTCTAACATTAGACAGCGTTCTCGATTCATCTCCTTCCTTTTTTTTTCTTTTTCTGAAATCACACATTCACACTAATCATCAAATATTTTACAAGTTTAATTCTTGTTCTTTATTTTTATGTTTTTTTATATGTTTATATTTATTTGTACCTTTGTTGTTTTGATTTTTAGAGTATGAAACTCATACTCTCACGAAGAAGAATATTAAGAAACTTTGACTTGAAAATTTGGAGTTGGAGATCGAAAGTTTTCTTTATTTTCTTTTGTACCTGACCTGATTTGATTTATGTATTTTGGATAGTGGTTTTTTTTTTTGCATTTCGGATAGTGATTTTTTCATATCAGATATTTCAGATCATTTTGGATATTTATATCTGATTTCAATCCAAAAATCCAAAGCCGAACTAAAAATCCGAAACACCCAAAAATCCGAACCCAAACCGAACCTGAGGATAACCAAACCGAATCCGTTCCAAAGTCCTAAAATATCCGAATGGATCTGATAATTGAAAATCCAAAAATCCGAACCCGATCGGATTCGGATATCCGAACGCCTAGCCCTGATCTACCAAGACATCACCACTCCTTTTTTCTCTCTTTTTATTTTAAGGGAAAAATGGTATTTTTGAATATAAATACTTGGTGAAAGTACACCAAAAACAAGAAGTCCACTAGAATGTAAATACTTTAGTTTTATGTATACTAGAATGTAATTGTTTCTGTATTTTATCTCATTAAAAATCATGAAAATTTCTTTTATAACAGTTTTACTTTTTTCACCTCATAATTGATTATGGAAGTTAAATGTATTTTTTTATATGAGAATTTTTTAGTAAAACTTATTTTATCGAATGTGACCTAGAAAAATCTTGAATGTGTGTGCTTCGTTCAAGAAATTGTTGAATGGAGTTTTGGTATTTCTGGAGCCATCAACGTATATTATTCTACCATTGATGGAAGTTAATGATGATGCTGAAAATGGTAGTTTAACAATAGTAGATGAGGAAGAAGGTGGTGAAATTGATGACGAGTCGTTAATCACTATGATAGATGCACTTGATGCTAAAAGTGCTTATGAAATTCTATATGTGTAATATAAAGGTATACATGTGCATGAAATACTTTCACGTGAATGTGATATGTGCACATCATTGGTTCATGTGAATGAAAAAAATACAACTGTGAACGATCTTAATTCATGAGATGCAATTCCTTCTTTGGTTGATGCCTGTGAATGATGAAGATGTACATGTATGTGATGCTGATACACATGAGGAAAACATGAGCACCAAAATTGATTTTTATGAATTATGTAGTTCCAATCGCGAATGAAGACTATTCAGGTTAAGATCAACTGTGCATGAAAATGGTATATGTGAATGAGGCTGTTTTTAACTGTGAATGAAACTAATTCGTCTACATGCATAATTAGAGATAAGTGCATTATGAGTGAGGCTTGTAAAGAAAGTATTTTACACCTCAGCGAAAGCTTTCATTTGAGGGGTTTGTTACGACTATGACTATTGGAAAAATTTCATAAATTAAGAGAATCCTGAAAAAGCGGTTGACGATGAAACTGACAATGATGATTTCATTAAACCACCTTGTTTAAGGTCTAATATATATGCAAAATGTAGTAAATGCACTGCAGATGTATGCTCAACATATATATATGGGTTTGAGAACGTTGTACCAATTATGAATGGTGTAGGACATTCTGGATACAATTTGTTTGTTATTGATTTCATGAAGGAGAATGATGCTTTATATAAGAGGAAAATATTCATGAACAAGGAGGATTTCAAAATTCAAATGGCAATATACACAATAAAGGGAATCTTTTGTCTTATTACTCGACACGCCAAATACAAGACAACTATGGCTTGCATTGAGAAAACGTGTGATTGGCGTGGCTATGTTCTTAGATGAAAAACTCATTTTTGTATGAGGTTCAAAAACTAAAGTTGAACCATACATGCACCATTGAGATGCGAGGTCACTACACTAAACATGAAACCTCTAAAGCAGTGGTTGCACTGTTAAGGTGCAAGTATGGTAACATTATGAGTGAACAACGAGCAAGAGACCTTTTAAAAATGGTGCTGACTGAGCATAATATTGATGCAACATACTAGAAGTGTTGGAAGTCACGAGAACTTGCAATTACATATGCTCACAGATCCGAAGAGGTGTCTTACAAAATGCTATTTCCATATCTCTACGCTTTGAAGTATTCAAATCTAGGTACAATAACGCATATGAAAAAGTGGAAAAATTAAATGTAGAGAAATTCAAATATAATTTTTTGGTGTTTGGGAGCTTAAATTTTATGGATGATTCATTTGAAAAAGGTCATTGTCGTTGATGTCACCCATCTGAATGGGAAATACGTTACTTACGCGAGTGGCCAAGATGTGAATTTCCAGATCTTTCCAATCTTTTTTTCTATTGTAGAAAATGAGAAGGATGATCATGGAGATACATTTTTAGAAGTTGAATGAGAACGTCAAGAATCTTCTGATTTAGTCTTTATGTTCGACATGCATAATTCTATCTACAAAGAACTATGAGCGCTTTACGTTTTGGCAGGACATGGTGCGTGTATGGTCCATCTTGGGAGGAACATTGTGTCAAAATATAAGAAAAATAATTGTTAGTATCCATGATTACGATGTGTGGTGAATTATTTAGAGAGTCTAAGTTCAAAGCTGTATACAAGGGTATCAAAAAGAAAGATATAAAATGTTGTAGTTATCTAAAAGAAATTCATTTGGCCCATTGGACTAGAGTATATTTTCCATGCAAAAGGTAAAATCTTATGAGTAGTAATATTTTTGAGTCTCTTACTCATGCATTAATTTCACTAGATATTCGCTTGTTAGAAGTTTTCAGAAGAATGCTGTGTACGTGGTTTTGTAGTAGACGAAAAAAGCCCTCCTTAATAGATAGTGATTTGTTACCTTAGGTTGATCTATGATCCTAGAATACCTTGAGAACTCAGTTGGAATATTTGTATTGCCAATATCTCAATGGGATTACGAGGTTTGTAGCCAAGTTGGTGGGATGATAGTAGGATTTTTACGGTTTTAAACTACGTCAATTCCCTACAGTACTATCATAGTCATTTTAATATGTAGGTCGTCAATCTAAATGGGTGATGCTATTAACCCCTCTAGATGAAAATATGTCTACTAATTCAAGCCAAGTAAATAAAAGGGGTTGTTAACTAACATTTCTAAATAAACAAAACATGCTCAAAATAAAACATGAGAATAAAGCTATCATGCATTATACAAAGGAAAACTAAAGAGTAAACTGCAAATAACCAGGGACAAAAAGGAAGTGGTACTAAAATGTAATCAAGAAAAACAATTCCTAAGGATGGGGGTAATTGACTGGTGATCCTCCCTCTACTACATAGCTGTCTAGCATACATCAAACAAGAGCTATCCATAGACAACAAATTCATAAACAACCAAATTCAAGCTCTTGACAGATGATCTCAAGCTAAGCAATATTCAGACCTAACTCTCGTTAACGAAACACTACCTAGCAGGCATGAAGAAAAAATATGTTAAACCAATAAATACCCTAGACAACCAATATCTTGAGCTAGGAATGTAAATCTCTGAAATTACCTTGCTCATGCATTTCATGAGACATCTTTTGGGTGCGGTAATGCCTAAGTTCAGATTTCATTCAGTTAGAAGGAAATAAGCATTATGAACAATGAAACAGAAGGGATTTATAAACAATCAAGCTTAGACACCTAAGAGAAACAATGATTCAACACTAATCTACCCCATCCTTAGAAACCTGGGAAACTACTCACTACACATGGTGACTATGAAACCAGAAAACCCAGAAAACAAAACTACTAAACAGTTCATCAGGATCAAAATTCAACTCTTAAGAACAATAAGAACAACAAATTAGAAAATCAGAAGATGATGATCAAAAGCTGAAAAATAAGAAATCAGGAGATGATGATCAAGAACAGTAAGAACATGAATCCATAAAAACAATGGTGATCATAAACA
The DNA here is from genome assembly GCA_900406425.1 of Iberis pinnata. Classification (NCBI taxonomy): domain Eukaryota; kingdom Viridiplantae; phylum Streptophyta; class Magnoliopsida; order Brassicales; family Brassicaceae; genus Iberis; species Iberis pinnata. The sequence continues at coordinate 41,046 of OVBE01000855.1, forward strand.
TCAGTAGCATAAACTATGAAAAAGGTGATCAAGTGAAACAAGAAAAAACCCATAAATGATGATCACCTTAGAAAATGAGATTAAAATCATAAAAAGAAGATCAATATGCACCTGATAACCTTAAACCTTAAACTAAGCATGAATAAGAAGAAATCATAAGCAAAACATGAATTTTATAAGGATTCTGGGTTTGATCATCCAAGAACATTCAAAGAGAAAAACAGAGAGAAAAACCTAAGAGAAAGACACAAAATAAAGCTGAGGTTCAAATGGAGGCGAGTTAGAGTTTATATAGTGGTCTAGGACAGCCCTAAAACCACTAAAAGAAAAATGATTTAAAATGTAATGATTCAACTTGATCTTTAAGTCTAGCTCGAACTGGGTCATCGAGTAGGGTTCGTCGGGTGATCGAGCCCATTTGGCTCGGGTGATCGAGCCCATTTGGCTTGGGTGATCGAGCCCATTTGGCCCTGGGGATCGATTCAGCTTGTCTTGAGGTCGAGTCGGGATGTGCTTGAGGTCTAGTTGGCTTAGTTTTCTGGTCGTGTCAGGATGTGCTTCTGGTCGAGTCGGCTTGGTCTTGAGGTTGAGTTTGGCTTGGTCTTTTGGTCGATTCTGGCTCGATCTCCTAGTCGAGTCCGGCTCAATTTTCTGGTAGAGTTCAGCTCGATCTTTAGGTCGAGTCCGAATCGATCTTCAAGTCGAGTTCGGCTCGATCATCTGGCCGAGTTCGGTTCGATCTAAACATCTTTTTGGCTCGATGAGGAATTTGGCCGCGATGAAGACTTGGCCCAGTCGAGTTCAACATTTGAATCAGCCTTGTTCTGATTGAGTTGGTTCTAGTCTGTGCATTTCCTTTTTCTTCTCCAAACTTCCCATGATGTCTCGAAAACTCCCTAAATATCTGAAATAACTCCAAAATGCGCGTGTATGCGAATGCTAATGCAGAATTGACTAAAAATGCAAACTTACTAGTAAAGATCTATTAATTCACAATGTTAAAATTTAAATGAACCTAAAATGGTGATGAATGATTTCCTAAAAACCCAGAAAATGCAGAGACATTAACTCCTCCAAACTAAATCCTTGTTTGCCCTCAATCAAGTAATTCAGAAGCTTGGAAGAGAAGTTTCAAAGTGTGAACTCAGAACCAAAATATGCCGATATAGTAGGGAATATCAATGTCCAGGTTACTAATTCTAGATGCGATCCTATCTCATCCTACTTAAAAACTTTAGCCATACTCATCAAAGTTCAATTCAGATCAGTTCCAACCTACACAATGCATTCAAATCCATTTATCTCTTTAACATTCATTTAACAAAAATCGTGGATCAATTTATGCACATTCATTGAACTCATTTGGCTAAGGGACTAGTTAAGGGACAAAAATGGCCCCTTCATGTATTGGTTAATATTTCAGAACATGGCTCTCTCAAAAAGGGAATGAGCTTTAGCATAATACTAAGGGTAAGAACACTTAGATGCATACAAGAGCAGAATACCATCTACCCAAAGTCATTGAAACTAAAATTTTCCTGATTCTAAACCCGGTAGGAGACCCTAATTCGACCTTGTTAAAGTTCAAAGTGATCTTAGTGGTTCAATTTTTCCCTTTTTCATCTTTCCCTTAACAATTCTTAGGAGAGGTTTATTTCTTTATCAATTTCTAGCGGATTGGAAACTTCCTAATTTTAGCACCTATGGTTACAGATCTTTTTTGCGTTTTTTACTAACTTCTTGGGTCTTTATCCTTTTTCTTATCATTTCCTTAATATGTGTTTGCACAAACCATACTTTTCATATCCTTTCCCCCCCCAAATCATTTACTAGACCATTCTGTTTTCTTTTCTTTTCCTTTCCTCTCCTAAGGTTCATAACCATTCCCCTTTCTTTC
>OVBE01000856.1:0-42921 GCA_900406425.1 Iberis pinnata
TACTGTGAAATTTTTGTATGTATATACTATAATATATTGAAACCAAAAAATATTAAAATGGATAATTTAGGTATACTTTTCATATACATTTTTATTTATATTTTGTGAAAATAAATTATTAATTAAATATTATATTTTACTAAAATATATAGCTAATATGACATGTTTTATTTTAATATTTAATATATTGATTTTTTTACAAATAAATGTCATATCTATAATTAGATATATATATATATATATATATATCTTACATAATTTATGTATATCCTAGATACAATATTACTATTTACTCCAATTCTAAACTTTGTTATCCATATTATTTCTAACTTTATTATTAGACCATCAAAGATTCAAAATCAGTAACTCCGATGAGTTGGTTCGATTCGAAGAAGTATTCTTATCAAGATTTTATCATTGTTTGGTCAAACTTAATTATAGAATCAATACCAGGCAACGATATATGCACGTATTTCAAAAATTAGTTTGAAAATGCTAATCTCAACAGAAAGGAGATCCTCAAGACGGATCTCCACGACGGCTCCGGTTAAAAAAGAAGATCTCGTTTGTTGAAGGCGGCAAGGGGACAGCAGTTTTCGACAAGCAGTTTCTTCTAGATCTATCGGTGTTTAGTGGCGTTCCTATTCGCCCGAAAACCTAATTTCCTATTCCATAAAACTGAGGCATCTGATGACCTTTTCACTACTCTCTTTGTTCATCATCTCTGTGTGGGTGGTGGGCACCGCCATTTGGTTCACCGTTGCCGGGACATCAGAATCCTTCTGGTTGTGTTTGTGGTTTTGGCGGCGGCGGCAGAACATTTAGGTTTTTGAAATGTTTAGAGTTACTAAGGTTATATGTCTGGGTTTCAGTCCATTTGTAATTTTAGAAAGCATATCTGCCAAACCTGTTTATATTAGGAATTTGGACTTAGAAGTTGGTTATGGGCTTGAATTGTAATAGTTAATCTGGATATATATATATATATAATCTTTATCACAAAAAATGCGAATTAGTGCAAATAATATGAAAAGAAGTGTTGAAATTGTTAATTGTATAATGAGTACAATGAAACCAATGAGTACGGTTATACATGTGTGATGTACATTTCTGAAATAATGTGCTATCGTTAATAAAAAAAAAGTACATAATACACGTTGCATTACATTTATTCTACAGTGTCGCCATGTGTATGTGTATAAGACTATCTCCAATGGTTAAAAACTATTAGAGAGTTTTTAAGAATTTTTTAATTAATTTAATATATAATTAACTTTTAGTAAGATTATTAATTTTGGTGCTTTCAATGGTTAAGAACCTTGTGATTCTTTAAAAATAACATGTTCTTTTACATTTCAATTCATAAATCATTATAAATTTTTTATTTTTTGAACATTATATTTTACATATGACAAATAATAATTAAAGATGAAACATACATGAAATGCATATAATTAAGAAAATATAAAACTTTAAACGACAACAAGCGAAGTATGTAATCTTAATTTGATCTGAATTTTAGCCATATGTGTTCCACCAAATCCGCTTTTAGTTGGTCATGTTTTATTTTATCTCGAATTTGGTTCGATTTGCCATCACGTTAGCGAGATTTGTAGGCTTATTTGTTGAATACGTATAATCGACATGTGCATTCTCGTTTCCTTCTTCTTGATCGAATTCTGATAAATTGAAATATGTGTATCCATCTCGTTCGTCTTCTACTATCATATTGTGTAGTATCATACATGCTCTCATTATCATCCTAATCTTGACCTTGTCCCAAAAAAGAGCCGGATTTTGACGATGGCAAATCGAACTTGCAAAACTCCAAAAGCACGTTCAACATCTTTCCTAACAGATTCTTGAGATGTAGCAAATAATGATGCTTTTGGATCTTGCGAAAGTGTAATTGACTAGATAAATGTTGCCCATTTCGGATAAATACCATCAGTTAGATAGTAAGCCAAGCGATACTCGTGGTCATTTACAATGTAACTAACTTTTGGGGCTCAACCATTTAAAATATCATCAAATACTGGTGAGCGATCAAGAACGTTGGTATCATTTAAAGTACCTGATAGACCGAAAAAAGGCGTGCCAAATCTAGAGGTCATATGAAGCTACAGCTTCTAGGACAATAGTCGGTTTTCCGGAACCACGAGTATGTTTTCCCTTCCATGCGGTGGGGCAATTCTTCCACTCCCAATGCATACAATCAATGCTCCCTATCATCCCGGAAAATCCTCGAGCTTCTCCAACATGTAGTAAACATTCCAGGTTGTCGGGTGTAGTTCGTCTTAGGTACTCATCCCCAAACAAAGATATGATTTTGTGGACAAATTTCTCCAAACATAACAGGGCAGTACTTTCACCAAGCCGGAGATATTCGTCAACCATATTTCCCGCACAACCATAAGCCATAATACGAATTCTCACCGTACATTTTTGTAGTCCGGAAAGACCTAATCTTCCGGTAGCATCTCTTCTTTGTTGAAAAAATGAAAATTCAATGGATAGATGGTCAACTATTTTCATGAACAAGCTCTTGTTCATTCTGAACCGTCGTCGGAATAGAGTGTGTGGATATGTTGCATCATCACTAAAATAATCGTTCCATAAACGATTATGTCCTTGCTCTCGGTTTCTTTATATATATTGTCGTTTCTTTGTATTTGAGAATATATGACCATTGAGGATATTATCAAAATCTTGATCAAATTTTTCGTCAAAAGCTTTATCAAATTCTTCATCAAAAGCTTGGTCTTGAGAAGTAGAAGACATGAGTTAAGAAAGAGAAAAAAGTGTTTTTGTGTGGTTTTTGAGTGATGTTTTTGAAGATGCAAATTGAAGCAACAACAACACTCGCATTTTATAAACTCTCAAAAACCAATCCTCTCACTCTAATAACCAATCCGTGACTATTCTACATGAACAAGAAGAAAATATTACACACATCAACAACAACAATTTTTGACCAATAATAAACAACAAGAAGACACTATAAGACCAATTCGTGACAATAATAAACAACAAACTTAACATCAACAAACACAACAACAAGACAATATTAGACACATGCTTTATCACAAGACTACCAATCTGTGACTCTAATTACAGATGGTTTGAGTTCTTTGTTGATGCTATCAATCTTCTTACGTACCCATGACACTTCCTTCTTCATTGGATCAGCCATAGACTCAAGCTTCTGATACAAAAAAAAAAAAAAAAAAAAAAAAAAAGAAAAGGCTTTTACCCAAAANCCAAACAATAAGAAAGAAGCAAATGTGCATGTCCACAACAGATCATATATGATCTATTATATGCAGAATCATTTGCTTAAAAAGATGATCAGAAAATGAGATATGGGCCCAAATTGCATTACATGTCATTCTCATATCATAAAATATCAAGTCCAGAATCAAGAAATTCACATTTTTTAACAATAAACTTCTAAAATTACAGAGTAACAATAGAATTTCGAATCACAAACACAAGTAAAATGTGTGAGTGCGTCAAATTTCAAACCATGGAGATGTTTTTAAGATTTAAATCTCAAATAATCCTCAAAAAACACATATATTAAAACACAAAAGCATACACAACAACATTATACTTACAGACATATATAAAACTTCAGTTACATTGATCAAACTTAAACACAAACCAGAACCAAACTTAAACACAAAACAGAGTTTTTCCTTCAACTTAAACACAAACCAGAAACAAACTTAAACACAAAACAGAAACCAGAACTAAACCCAATCATTGAGAATCTCAGTGATGAGTTTGTCCATCAACTTATTCTCAAACTCTGTGAGTGGTTCTTTCTTCGAAAGGAGACTGTCTAAGAGTTTATGCTTCCCAAGCTCCTATTTCAATGCTAAATCCTTCTCTTTCACCACCCACATGCTCTGAAATGACTCACTTTCTTCTGGTACCATTGACCTATGACACTTCTTTTTCCCTTTTGCCTTTGCTGTCTTAACACCTTCAGGTCTTGCTTGAACTGAATCTATATCTGGAAAATTGGATCTTGCTTCTTTATCAGCTACTCTCCTTCTCTTATTCTGTCCATAACCAGTTACAGTAAATGAAGCATACCATTTCTGGTCATACCTAAGTTCAAACCAAGCATATTCTAAGTTAAACTTCACCTTGTGATCTTGAAGGAAGATGGAATATACACTCCTCATAACATCATCATCATTCATACCACTGCTCTTGTGTCTTGTTGCAGCTTCATAAGAGCCTACAAATTTGCTGACACCATCATTAATCTTCTGCATCTCTGCTTGAAGTTTGAAGCCTTTTTATTATCCCAATCTTTGAGCTTAGGAGAAGCATTGAAGTAGGCAAAAACTCTTTTCCATAACGTGTTCAGCCTCTGCTCATTACCAACAACAGAATCTTTGCTAGTGCTTAACCATGCAAACATAGCATCACATCCTCTATAGGGCTCCATTTCCTCATCTTCTTAGTAGGTATGACATGAACATGAACTTCTTGAGACTGAAGTTCATCAGATTGAGGAAAGGAACCCATAGGGATATGGGTTCCATGTTGACTGTTTAATAAGGACACAAAGTTTGAAGAACCATACAAAGGGTCCATGACTTAAGAGAATTTGAAAATTAAAAAGTTTTCATAAGGTTAAAGATTGAAGAGCTTAGGATATGTATTATAAGTGTATAATAGGTTTCAAAAGGTTTTTTGATAGATGAGCATTGAATAGAGTTAGTGTTAGACACAACAACATGCATTGATCATCACAACAACCAACTTTAACGCAATCTAATCGTAATTAAACCACTTAAACACTCTCTGTTTTCCTTTGACACAACACCTAAGCAATGAGAACAACCAAAGAATGATCCTTAATTCTCTAAAACAAACAGAGAATGATAACAAAAAATCTCAAGAATGACTTATCCTAATTCTGGAAAAAAACAGACAAACAATGAAATTATCAATCTGATGCTAATTATGTCTTATACTAGTCTATGAATTTACTTACATGTATCAATAACAGAAGATGATCCAAGCTCTTGAATCTTTCCCTTTGAGCACACCCAAACAAAAGCCTATAAAATTGATAAAACAAACAATTTTAGTTAAATCCCAAATCGAAATCAACAAACATATTATACCCTAATCAAAACAGACAAACAAGTACCAATCTAGATGTTTTCCAAATAAAAACAATCAAACAAAGGTTAGCAGAATCGATTCAAACTAGAGTTTTCCAAATCGAAAATCAAATCGAACCCTAAACACTAATTTATCGATGACTACATGCAATATAAACGAAAGGGACACTTATCTTGATGTCGTTGATCATCGACGACTCGATTTCACCGAAAATCTTCGCCGGAGAAGGTCAGACTCCTCTAATTCCAAATCGTCTGGAAAGTCGCCTTCAAACACGAGAAAAAGAAGTCTATGGTTTGTTTTTCTTTTTTTCGGGTGAGCCATTGACAATTCGACACGTGCCGCTTCTTATAAAAAAAACTCTATCATAACTACTTAAGATTCATTAATGGAGTTGCTCTAACATAATACATGATGGATCATGACAACAATGTGGCATGTAGATAACAAAAATTTTGGACCATCAATTGTATCATTAACGTTGCAATGCGTTTCATTTATTTTGGTGCACTGAAAACAAATGATCACATTTTTTTACCAAAAAAACAAAAGATCACTTATTTACCTAAATTAGTATAGTATATCACAACCAGAAGCCACTAAACCTCTTTATCCATCAACTTTGTAACTTATAAACTGGGTTTTCTAAAATTTAATGCTCAATTTTTTTTTGTTTTATATAGTAAATCTAATAATCCTACCTACATGAAAAAAAGTTAACCTGAAATGGAAGCTAATTTCCACGCAAAGATACTTTTTTAAGCTAATGCAACTTTGATTGCAATCTTAGACTTTCAAAGTCACACGAGGAAAGAAATAAAAAAAAAAAAAAAATAGATGTTGGGGGGTCTAAGGACGCGCATTAAATGCCTTACTGCATTAGAAAGTAAAGCTCTTTTCAATATTAAACTATTAATCTATTAGATGTTAATTTCATGCTTAATCAACCCATAAAAGAAGTAAGAAAAAAAGCTGTACATCATTAGATGGAAATCTTCTTATTATAGTATCTCACTTAATTAAGGTTTTATTTATAACACTGTACCGATCAACCATTTATATTCTACAAGGAATGTGATTACACACTGTAAATCAATTTTTGTTCTCTTTCATTCTATTGAACACTGGTACAAATCAGAAAAACAATGTTTAAATCATGGAGAAACGACAAGAACAAGATCAAGGCTGTGTTCAAGCTTCAATTTCAGGCAACTCAGGTGTTTTGTCTCTCAAATCTCGAAACCCAATATTCTAAATTTCATTCTTTTTTTGTTTTGTTTTCTGGGAAGTGGACAACTTGTTAACTACAGTTCTAGTTAATTTTTTTGTTCTTGTTTCATTCCAAGTGTTAATCTTTTTCATTGAAAGGTGCCGAAAGTGAAGAAAGCTGGTTTGATGATCTCATTGGTTCCTGATGATGTTGGGAAGCCGACATTTAAGCTGGAGAAAGCTGAGGTTAAAGACGGGATCTGTTCGTGGGTTAATCCCGTTTATGTCTCAGTTAAGCTATTCAAGGAACCTAAAACTGGGATTATTCTTGAGAAGATTTACCATTTCGTTGTTGCAACAGTGAGTCAAATCAACAAAAAATCTTTTTGTCTTTCTGAGTTAGTCTTCTAATTCCAAAAACCTCTTTCAGGGTTCTTCCAAATCTGGTTTTCTAGGAGAAGCTTCCATTGACTTTGCAGATTTTGTGTCGGAAGCAGAGCCATTGACCGTCTCTTTACCTCTCAAATTTGCCAATTCTGGTGCTGTCTTAAATGTACACTCTCTTCTCTTCTTCGTTTCAAGATCTAAACTGAGCAAGTTAGAAAAAAATGTATGTGTTTTGGTGCGTGCAGGTGACAATCCAGAAGATCCAAGGAACCAGTGATCTAAGGTTAATAGTTTCTATAACAAATTCCTATATATATATATATATATATATCTAAGAGCTACTCTGTAAGAGATTCTTGATTTCAAAAAAATTTCAGATTAATTGAGGAAAATAAGGATCAAACACTTACTCACGAAAACAGCTTCAAAAGTCTACCAAACAATGATGACTTAGAAGGACATAACTTAAATGTATGGCTAGTGAAGATTTGTACTTATGAACAGATCAAAATTTCATATTTTGAATTGTTTTGCAGGAAAGGAGCTTAGATATAAACACGGCTAAGAATGTTAGACTAGGAGGTTCCTTTGATTGCATTGGTGAATCAGGATGTATAGAAGGTTTGGATGGGAATTCACGCTTGCCTCAACGACATAACTCACTTCCTGCAACAAGAAACAGGCATCGAAGATCAAACACGGACTGGTCAGCTAGCTCAACATCAGATGATGGTTACATTGAGTCTAAGAACAGTCCTGAGAACAACTTCCAAAGAGGATTCTCTAGTGGTACTGAATCAAGTGACCCTATTGAGAAGCTCAAGCTGGAATTGGAAGCTTTGAAGAGGCAATCAGAGTTATCTGAGCTGGAAAAGCAGTCTTTAAGGAAACAGGTAACAAAGGAGGGTAAACGGATACAAGAACTGTCGAGGAAAGTGACTTGTCTCGAGGGAGAAAGAGATGCAGCTCTGGAAGCATATGAGATGCTCAGGTCGAAGAATTGCAGAGGTGAGACTGATGCTGAAAGCAGATTGAGATGCATAAGCGAAGATTCGAGCAAAATGATTGAGGAGATTAGAGATGAACTGAGTTGTGAGAAGGATTTGACGAGAAATCTTAAGTTGCAATTGCAGAGGACACAGGAGTCGAACTCCAATTTGATTCTTGCTGTGAGGGATCTCAATGAAATGTTGGATCAGAAAAAGAACCAGATTTCATCCCTGAATAGATTGCTAGAGGAGACTAAGCATCTCAAAGAAGGTAAGGAAATAGATTCTAGACAGAATGAGATAGATTTGTTAAAGAAACAGATCAAAGATTTAGATTGGGAAATACACTCATACAGGAAAAAGAACGAAGAGCAAGAGATCCTACTCAATGAACTTACTCGGGAATACGAGTCCTTGAAAGAGGAAAACTACAAAAATGTTTCCTCAAAACTAGAGCGGCAAGAATTCTCAAAAGCGGAAGACGGAATTATAAAAAGATTGGAATTTCAGATAGAGAGATTGGAAGGCAAGATTAAGCAGCAATCACTGGAGTATTCGGAATGCTTGACCACAGTACATGAACTTGAGGGTCAGGTCAAGGAGTTAAAGAAAGAACTGGAGGACAAAACACGAGCCTTCGGTGAAGATCTCGACACAATGATGCAGGAAAAGACTGAACAAGAGCAAAGAGCCATCAAAGCAGAGGAGAATCTGAGGAAAACAAGATGGAAAAACGCTATAACAGCAGAGCGTCTTCAAGAGAAATGCAAACGGATCTCTCAAGAAATGGAATTGAAGCTGAGCGAGCATGAGAATCTGACAAGAAAAACATTGGCTGAAGCAAACGAAATTCATCTGCAAAACAAAAAACTAGAGGAAATGCAAAAGAAAGCACACACTGAGATTACACAACAGAGAGAGCTAAAGAAGCACGTGGAAGAAAATAATGAAGCTTTATCAATGAAAGTCCAGATGCTTGAAAGTGAGGTCATGAAGCTAACAAAGCTGAGAGATGAATCAAATGCAGCAGCTACTGAAACCAATAAGATAATACAAGAATGGAGGAAAGAAAGAGATGAACTCGAGAGAAAATTTGCTTTGGCTAAAGACCAAGCCAAGACAGCAGAGAAAGAGTTAACTCTGAGTAAAACATCAAATGATGAAAAAGAGACAAGGCTCCAGAATTTGAAGAGAGAAGTAGAAGGTCTAAGTTTACAGTACAACGAATTACAAAACAGCTTTGTTCAAGAAAAAATAGAGAACCAAGAACTGAGAAAACAAGTATCAAACTTGAAGGTTGATATCAGGAGAAAAGAAGAGGACATGACTAAAATTCTAGATGCAAGGTATGTGAATATAAATAAACTAAATTGACATATGATTTTCCATTACTTAGTAAAGATTCGACTAAGTAAGATCTAACAGGATGGAAGCAAGGTCAAAGGAAAATGGGCACAAAGAGGACAATCTAACAAAGTTATCAGATGAATTGGCTTATTGGAAGAACAAAAACAGTTCAATGGAGAGAGAATTGAAAGAAATCGAAGATAGATATTCAGAGATAAGCCTGAGATTTGCAGAGGTCGAAGGAGAAAGACAACAACTTGTAATGGCTGTCAGAAACCTCAAGAACGGTAAGAAGTTGTAGTAGTTGCATATCGCTGCAATGCAACATTAGACCAGAAATAATACTATATAACTTTAGCTGTTAATAAGATCTCCTTCTCTCATAGCAAATAATGTATTAAAACGTTTTCAAGAAAACTATTTACAAAAGCAATATTTCTAAATTTATAACTGAAATATTCCCAAGTGTCTCAGACATTTAGCTAAATTTTTTTTATAGAGGATGTATAACAGTATACCTATTTTCTGAATCTGGTGAAATAATGACATCTTGACTATGCGAACCTCGTTAATGACTCATAATTACTCCTATGGTTAATTATGATATTCAAGAAATATTTTAAAAAAATTTGCTTACCTCAAGATTTCGAGATATCCACACAGAATCTTTTTTGTTTGTTCAGTTTCACGCTTTATGGTGTGTTTGTTCCTTCACTTCCAAACGAGTTTTGTTTGGCTTTCAGTTCCATTGACTGTGAAAGATAGAGACTAGAAAGGGAAAGAAACACAAAGGAGTTAATGTGAAAGTACAATGACCAGCATGAACAAATCTCTTTATATAGGAATAATATAGAAATAGAACATAAACCTGTTTCGCTCGCTTATCAATTGGTGTCCACGACTTAAGAGGTGAGTAAAATCTCTCATTTTTCGGAGTGGCTGAAGAATTCTTTGATCGCTTCTGCTTTTTCTCTTGTTGAATTTTGCCAAGAGTGTTGCCTCCTTTATACCTAAAAAACTCTAGTATGGAAGGACTCTTTCTCTTGGTACTAGCTTTCTTTATGCTCCCTGGAGTTTCAAAAGCAGAGGGTGTGACATAAGAAGGAAAAGATTGTTGTTGTTGTTGCTGCCTTTCACTACTTCTTTCCCGGACTCTGTTAAGAAACTCGATTGTCCAAGGTGAAGGTGAACCTTGAACTGGACTCGAAGAATTGATTGCCTTTGATAGTGGAGATCCACTAAAATGTGATATCTCTTCTCTAAATGGAAGCTCCGTTGTAGAAACTGCAGATCTCCGTGTTAAGACTTCCTCCAAAAGGGTCCTTTGACGTTTTGCTGGGAAATTATCAGCATAGCCACGCAAAGAAGATTCTTTTTCTGAATCTTTCTCCATGGCTAATCTGTCAGAACTTGAGCTAATCTCAGCCGCTCTTGGGAAGTTAGGCTGGAAAGCTCCAGAGAATGATAGCTTCCTTGCTAATTTTGATTTTCTTGGAACTTCTTCTTCATCAACATGAGAAATTATCGGAGCAAACCTATTATAACCAGTCAAAAAAGGGAAGTCTTCCTCGGGAAACTTACTATCTGTTACGTTGATAACCTCACCCTTATAGTCTGCGGTGAAACTCTTTGAGTTTTGAGGAGTGTCAATCACATTCAAATCTCTCATCACCGAAAATTTAAATCCTCTGTTCTGCCTCTTGAATTCATCCATTACCGGGAAATTCCAATCTTCTTGTTCGGGAATTCCAGGAAGATTGTCCTCCACTGGAAAATAAGTTATATCTTTCTCCCAAAACGCATTCTTCGATGATGAACCAGGTCCTGACTTCTTGTCAAATCTCCCAAGATCTTTAGATGGCCAAACGTCATTGAGAGGAATGCTTCCAGAAGGTTTTAGAGGTGCATCGGAGAATTCAGTGACATGATCAAAATTAAATGTATCATGATCTTTAGATGACCAAGAATCATCAAGTTGGAAATCCCCTGAAGGCTTGAGCTGCGGCGCATCAGTAAGTTCTTTTGAGGGAACAAAAAGGCCCAACTCGTCTAAATCTGTGTCATCTTTCTCAATACTGTACTGTTTCTTTTTCGAACCAGAATGCCCACTGAATTGGTGTGTGTCTGAGTCATGTCCAGAAGATACCGACGAAGAGCTATCTGTCATTACAGATTTGGAGTCCTCCCTTGCACCGTATCTGCAAAGTGAGCTAAATAGTTCAATACTTTCTTCAGGTACATGATACTTCTGCAACCTTTGAACCTTGTTACTATGTGGGAGCTTCATGAATTCTAGAAGTGACCCAGCAGATGATGATATGACTGCTTGAGCTGTGAGCGGATTTACGGAAGGAAATTTGGTCAGAAATGATTCCGCAAGAGACTCTGACTCAGGCAGTTCCGCATGGACTAGGGAATAATCAACAAAAGATTTGATACACCTAAGTAAAATTTCATCGGTTAAATTAGCTGACGATGAGCAAAATATCTGTAAGCTAATTCCCAAGCTACCAGCTGCAGCATACAGTTCATCAGAAGAGTCCATTACTGTAGCCAGGCAGGTGGGTTCCCCCTCAAAAACCTATAGGAAAAAAGAATCATTCTTTAACAAGTGTTGTAAATCCATGTATAGATTGCAATGTTACCACAAAAGAAAGGCAAGGAACTAAGTTCAGTGGAATTTACCACAACGCATCTGCTGAAACTATAACTCAATGACGTCAAAACATTTGTTGCGATATCCCCAATCCATGAAAGGGAGCTTGTGGAAGAACCAATACTTGCAACCAAGTTCTTACTTTCACAGTCATACCAGAGTAGGCAAACTGCAGAACTTAGCATCAGGTCCACAGGTAGATCTGAATCACGCTCCACAACTTGCAGTCCTTCTTTTTCCAGTGCCAACACCTTCTGGTATGAACTTCTTCTGGATATAATCATCTCCTTATCAACACTTTTTGTGTTCATAACAATCACAGCTCGTTGATCAGAGAGAACTCCCTGTCCAGTTATCCCATTTTTTCTTCCAGATTCTTGAGGTACAGAGACAAATTCAGATTCCTTTGTAGTTTCTGAAGATTCTGCGGAACATACACTTTCAAGTGGAATAAAGTTCAACAACTCTTCCAACCACCCAGCTTTTGTCTCATGTGCATCTTCCTACAACAAACATTAATGCTCAGAAATAAGTCCTTGGACAAAGACGTGGATTCTAGAACATATACATTTAACAAAGATTTCAAATATATGCAGCTATGGAAGTAGTGTGAATGTCAGTGTGGATCTGAGGTCAAGTGCCTATTACTATTACTTCCAGATCATGTGCTAATGATACGTGATACAAATTCTTCCACATCTCTGGATTAAATTCCTTCACACAAAACTCCTCTATCATATTATACAATCTACAGAAACGATATTGTTGGAAGAAGAGGTTGAGAGTTAACTGTTTCTAACGTTTACCATTTTGAGACTAGAAGGTACTGTAACACCTGCAGCGAGTTTACCGCATGCACTGGACATATCCAGCTCCACTTTTATGAAATGGAAGCAAGGAAATGATTCCAACTCTGGAGGAAAAGAAAATCTGGGCGAGGCATTTGGACCTCCATATTCGACAATGACGTTGAAATTCTCCAGAGGAAAAGATGAAGAAATTTGCCTTAGATGAAAAAGAAAGGACTAGTTAGCTCGACTACTCCCCACAAGTCATATCAATTGTCAGAGCTATGATCATCGATAATGAAAATACTAATATAGCAAGGGAGAGTTACTCACTCGTAAGAGACAATTAAACAGTCTGAAATCTGCAAGAGGCTAAGTTCTTTGCTTTCAAACATGGCTTCGTTAACATTTGGTTGATTTGCACTTGGGGAGGGACTGTTGAGCTCATTGAAAGATAACCCCATGGAAATCAATAGTTTCTTCAGCGAGGACCAAAAAAAATTCTCAGCCAAAAGTAATGCTTTAGAATTACCCTGGGAAAGTTCTGAGTGTAAAATCCCCTGGATAACAGCTAGAGATGGATGTGATCTTGTGATATCTATATCAACTGACTTTTGTTCTGTCTCAAGTGATGAGTAGAGGGTGTGCAATCCTAGCTTCATGGGATTTGAGCTCCAACATAACTTGCTAAGATAGAGATACGCCACATGGATACCAAAGAAACACATATACCACGTCATCTGTTTAATTGCTAGTAGTAATGCAAACGTGAAAGTCTTATCATCCGCCAACTTTTTTTTATGGACATTTGCTTTTCTTAAGCAGTCAATAAGCTTTACTTTCGATATACTGAGTAACTTCAGTTTGTCTTCTGATAAGGATATCAACTCTGATTCATCCTTCACAAGAGTTAAATAGCTCTTCTCAAAGTTTCTGACAAGTCCCACAATATTTTCTGACGGGGGCACACTGTGAAGTATCATATCCTCTGTCTCCAGCTTTGGGTGAATGCCACCCGATATACACGAAGCGTTCAAGTCAATTGACTTCATTTGATGGTTGGCACTCTTAGCAGGTTCTGTTCTAGACTCGAGATTCTCTTCAATCATAGCATTCTGAGGATCCATGAAAAAGGATAAGTCACCAAAAGTAGACATTGATTTGAACAACAGTGTAGCCTTCTTAGCATTACCACCCCCTCCATAATCGGCGGCTCCTGTTTTTAAACAATGGTTTTCCGATAACCCATGGGAATTATGAACAGAAGGATGCTCGTCAAGGGTATATCTGCCACTGAACGGTTCAGTGCGTTTTTCTACCAGTGGCTCACATAAAGAATCGTCTGAGAAAATGAAATCATAAACCCATTTGTCTCCTTCTGAAGATTCCCAATCAACGCTGCATGTAACTATTTCTTCAAGCGGATAATCACAGAAAGAGGCTTCATGGTTGTGCTTTCTTTCCTCCAGAAGATTCCAGTTCAAGTAAATGTCATTTGATGCAGACAAGGATTGAGGCTTGATCTCTGACAAAATATCCACATAAACGAGATCCAGAGATCTTGTCATCTCATAGTCATATATTAGAGGAGTAGGCAGAGACTTGAAGGCATCATCTGTGAAGGCAAGTTCAGAACTGACAACTAATTCGTCGAAACTCTTGAAGTTCATCTCTTCACTGAACATCCCGTTACATACTTCTGGTTCAACAGCTTTTTGAAGACAGAGGAAAACGTCAAAAACATCAGATATCTCCACATCCAGGATCTGAAATTCCTCGAAAGTTATTGGGACTGTGGTAAAGTTACAATCAACAGCCACCTTTCCCCGTTCAAACTGAGAGTTTCCCGCAGCATTAGATATTTCCAGGATAGTTATTATATCCATTCCACAAATTGCACCCTCTGGCATCATATCAGATTGGCTCCTGGTGCTCAAACAGCAATCGGTAGATAATACATCCAATAGATCATTATCATTAGTGCCCATAAGTTCCTTAGAACTAATAATTAAAGAACTCTCCGCATTCGTGTGTTGAGGTTCAATTGTTTCAAGGACAGTAAATACTTGATCAAGCATAGATAAGCTTGATAGTACGCTCAAGTTCACTTCATCCACTTCTAGAATAGGAAATCTAGCATCTTTAAACCATTCATTTTCTGGTATCGAAGTATTTTTCTCTGTGAAGTTATCAGACGAAATGTAATCAACAGAATAAATCTTTTGTTGAATTTCATTTGAGTTCTGTACGATAATGACCGACTCCTCAAAGTTAACCTGCAAAAAGAAGACCATTTAAATTCAGATAGAGATGAGAATTCAAAATCATCTTAAAAGGCCTGAAAGTTGAGATATGCTCATTCCATGCTACTAAAGTACTGATAGAAATTCCATGAAACTGTTTAGTCAAAGACCTTTTTCAATTGGAAAAGAGAAAATCGGAACCAGCTAAGAACAGGAAAACCAGTTCTACCACTTTACAGAAAATGCAAAACTGTGTGGTGCCGCGAGACACTTTGACTTTTACTGAAATCAACCCTACCGGTTCATTTTCGATCTCCAAAACTTCACAAAGACATTGGAGATCCTCCCTCTTCGATGAGAGCAATTCCTCCTGCATATACAAAGATGGTTTATCTTGCAGGAAAAACAAAAGGGTAAACTAGTTTGATGGGTACATCTTTACACCGAATCAGTAATACCACTTCGAAATCCAATTCAGGAGTCTCCAACTGGATAAAGTTAAAATTTAGTGTAGCTTTCTCCTCGATGGCAACTTCATCATTCTTCTGCATTATATCAAAACTAGGTTAAATAAACTCCCATCAGATTTCCGTAAGCTAGCAAACTTTTCACCTCAGGTATGAATGTTGAGAGCGAAGAATTAATCGTCAGTACCGAATAAACTGTCGACACTACTGCATATGGACTGAAAAGACGCACCATAAATGAAGTAAAATCTACTACCATACTCACTATAAGAAATCAAGGAGCACTGACAGAAACAGTCATATACAACATTCAACAGAAAATGTGCCGTTCATATCATGGATCTAGAATATAACTTGATCACAACAATGAAGAATCAAACTATAAATTCTCAATAGATTAAACATTTTACCTCCTCGTCTGAGAAATGACCTCCAAAGGAAGAGTCATTCATTTCAAAAACTCCATAGTCCACTCTGACGCGATTTGGAACCACGTCAGAAAGGAACTTCGACAAAGCAGCGTCGATAGGCAAATTTCCAACTGGGAGACAAAAATCTTCGACAGGATCAAACAGAAGACGGTCATATTCCCCATCGCAGACGCGAAGTGAGGGGAAATTATCAGGAACCGGAAGATTCAGGAAACCTAGGGTTCCATATACAAGAGAAGGCGAGGAAGAGAAGTAATCAGTGTTTAGGAATCGAGTACGCATCGTATTTTTCCAGATTCGTCTTTGATGTGAAACTGAAAGGGAGAAGACGAACAAGAGAACGGATTCGAAATTGGCGCTTTAACTCTTCGTCAATTAAATTTTAGTAATTTCAAATATATAAAATTAAAAAACACCTTCGTCGACTTCACAAAAGATAGTGGTTGACCAAAAAAGAAAAAGATATATAAAGGCACGATTGCTAAAGTGGAAAAAAATGAATAGCTGAATGCTTTTTTTTTTTTTGTCAAACGAAAATTCATTAACTATTAAACCAATACAGCGAGTTCTTGGCTAAGAACAGTTTTTTTTACATAAGAGTCAGCAAGAGAGTTTTTGTTCCTTGGAACATAATTAAAAGAGACAGAAGAGAAATCTACTAGCAGATTACGAATGTCGCAGAGAGAACTATGCAGCTCAGACAAAGAGTTGTTAGTGTTAAGCAACGAGATAAAATTCATAGAGTCGGATAAAAAGATAACTTCTTTTCTATGGAGGCTGATGGAGTGAAGCATCGCTTCCTTTAGGGCTTGAGCTTCAGCGATTAATGGTGAAGGTAATTTCGGGCAACGCTTAGAATAAGGTTCAGGGTTATTTCCTTCATCTTCAGTGAAAACCCAGCCTAAACGTGTAACAAACATATCATCCTTCCAGGCTGCGTCGATAAAACAGAAGAAACCCTATGAGATGCGAGGGATAGTCTGTTGGGAGTAATTCCTTTTAGGTTTTTCCAACAATAAGTGAGCCTTATCCCATTCTAAAGTTTTGACAGAAGCTTTGGTCACTACCTCCATAGCTGATATAGAACGGTCTGAGAAAATCCCATGATTCCGAGCTAGCCAAATGTTCCAAACTATCCAACAAAAGAGAGTAACCATCTGTATGTTTGTTGGAGGGAGAACAATAGCTAATTTAAGTTTTGATAGGACCTGTGAGAACGTGTCAGAGTCTGAGATCACTAGATTAGTGAAAGAGACAGTTGCCAAACTTGTCTAGCAAATGAGCAGTGTAGAAGGATATGATTAGGTGATTTCAGTTCATCGCATATGTAGCAAGATAACGCAGATGCTAGGCCTCTTTTAGCCAATTCCGTTCTGGTCGAGAGGGCTCTATTCGAAGCTCTCCAGAGAAAAATTTTAATTTTAGGGCTGGAATGTACTCGCCAGAGGTAGGATTGCCATTCAAAAGACAAAGAGAGGTGCGGGATAGTCTCTGTGGTAGAGACTCCATATCCATAGCAGATAGAATATAAACCGGATTTCACCGGGAGCCAAGCGAGTTTATCATCACACCTGGATGAAAGAGGTGGCAGCAACTTAATAAGATCCTCATAGCGAGGAAGGATATTTCTGATTAGATCCCAATCCTAGCAATTGGAGTCTGAATGAATTAGATCTCGAACTCGTAGGTTTTCAAGTCCCTTAGGTATCGGACCCGAAGGAGTAAGTGGTGTCGTGATAGAGAGCCACGGGTCTGACAAAACATTGATCCTAGATCCGTCTCCAATTAGCCAGCCAATTCCTTTCTAAAGCACCTCTCGGCCAGCTAGGATACCGCGCCAGCCGTGAGAGATTCTAGATAAAGGCTTGGCATCCATAAAAGGGGCGTTGGTGCAATACTTAGGGAGTATAACACGCGCCAACAAACTATTCGGGTTTGATAACAAACGCCAACTAATTTTAGCCAATAAGGCATTATTAAACTCCTCGATTTCTTTGAAACCCAAACCTCCTGCATTTTTGGGTATGGAGAGAGTACGCCAAGCTACCCAACATATATGTCTTTTATCCGCATTGGCATCCCCCCCAAAACCTAGTCAACATCGATTGAATTCGTTTACATAAGGAGGTTGGAATCTTAAAACAAGACATGGTATATGTTGGCATGGCTAGTAGGACCGATTTTAGCATGATTTCTTTATGGCATGCGAAAGGAATCTAGTTGTCAAACTATGCAATTTTTGCCGAATCTTGTCAACTATTTCACCAAAAATATCTGTTTTTCGCAAGCCAAAATTTTCGGGAACACCAAGATTCTTACCCGAGCCATCTTCTCTAGTGATCCCAAGGATACGTTTAACTACGTTCCGAATTTCCGGCATTGTTTTGGACGAGAAAGTTATCCCGGACTTTGCAAGGTTTATGACTTGCCCGAAAGTCCGTGAGTATCTATGGAGTATAGAAGACAAGAATTGACTATGTTTTTGCATTGGCAATCCTAAAAAACATGCTATCATCCATGAAAAATAAATGATTAATATGAGTGCTATGTCTTGATACTTTGATGCTCGGGAGATAACCCAAATGTAAGGCTTTGTGACATAAACCTGAGAGGACTTCTGAACATAGGATGAAGAGACAAGGAGATAAAGGATCGCCCTGTCTTAAGCCACTGGTAGGGATAACTCGGCCTTGAGGGGCCCCATTGATAAGAAAGGAATAGGAAATGGAGCTAACGCACTCCATTATCCACTTTATCCATACATGATGGAAACCAAATCGAGTAAGGACCCTTTCCAAAAAACTTCATTCAATTCGATCATAAGCCTTGCTCATGTCCGTTTTAATAGCCATAGTACCTCTCTTTGTCGCTTGGAAACATCTAAGATAATGTAGTATCTTGTGAGTGATTAGTACATTATCTGAGATAAGTCTTCCCGGGACAAAAGCCGATTGGGTCTCAGATATAAGTTGAGGAAGGATCTTGTGAAGTCGTTTTGTTAAAACATTTGCTATGATCTTATAGAATACGTTACAAAGCGCGATTGGCCTATAATCAGAGACTTTCTTTGAGTTTGAAATCTTCGGGATGAGACAAATGTGGGTTTCATTTTTTCTTCTTGGAAAAGCACCACTTCTAAGAAAACTGTTGAATCTCCGTGATAAGTATTGGTCCCACCGTACTCCAAAAATTTAGAAAAAAACCCGCCGTGAAACCATCCGGTCCTGGTGCTTTTGTAGGGTGCATATCAAAGAGCACTGCTCGGATTTTAATGCCATCTGGGATAGCTACAAGCTTGCGGTTCATATCCCCTGTAATAATAGGAGAAATAGCTTCGTTAACGACCGAAAGATCTTCAGTATTTTGCGAGGTAAAGATTGATGTAAAGTATTCCGAGATGATACGCGAGATATCTTGATCCTCAAAATGAGGAATACCATCTTCATTTTCTATAATGGAGAGTCTGTTGCGGGATCTACGGGCTCTAGTGACCGCATGAAAGTACCTGGTGTTACGATCTCTGCTTTGAAGCCAATTCAATTGGCTTTTTTGTTTCCAAAATTTTTCCTCAAGAGCATAGGCATATTCCAATGAAGCCGATAAGCTTGTAATGTGTTTTTGTATCTGGCGGGTCTCTAGATAGAGCTATTTTGAGATCCGCTTGAGTCTTGGAAATCATCTCTTGCGAGTTAAACTTCTGTGTTTTAGTCCATTTGATATGTTCGTGTCTGCATTGATTGATTCTTGAGATTAAAGGGGCTGCTGGATCATGTTGCCAAGACTGACAAATCAAATCTGCAACAAGAGAATTGTGAGTTAGTCAATTATCAAATCGAAAAATGCCTTTACGTTTAGTCCGAGATGCATCAATACATGTCACCAATGGTCAGTGATCGGAACCCTCAAAGCGGAGGTACTCAGCCTTACTAGAAGGAAATAAATCAAACCATGCAGCATTACCTACAGATCGGTCTAAGCGAGCTCGAATAAAGTGGTCATACCGAGAACCTCTCCAAGAAAACGGGTTCCCGGTGAATTCTATATCGAAGAGGCCATTCACACTTATAAAGGATCTGAAGTTCACAAAAGTACTTGATCCTCTAAGGGGCCCACCTCGTTTTTCCTTGTTGTCGAGAATCTCGTTGAAATCTCCTGAAAGAAGCCAGGCATCTGTTCTTAGTGAAGCCAAGGAGTATATTGCATCCCAAACTTATTTTGATTTTCTCTAATCGGAGCGCCATACACAAAGGTGATGTAAGAAAGCTTAGTTCGATACATGATTTTTCAGTCAACAAAGTTTGGTGAAGCTTTTAGAATCTCTATGTCGACATCACTCTTCCAGAACAAGCCGAGTCCCCCACTAGTTCCGATGGGTGAGACGAGAAAGTGGTGATCATAGCCCATGAAATTGGTTTTATCAAGCACGATCTCATCATTGTTTTTGGTTTCCATAAGAAATAGAACATCCGGAAAGAAATCATGACGAAATTCACGGAGTCTTTGAACTGTCAAGGAGTTGCCAAGTCCTTGACAGTTCCACACCGTAATAGCTAAGGAAGCAATTTTTTTGGATTCTGAAAATCCACTTTTTTCCTGACAATTGTAGGAACATCAGCTAAGTTCACATAAGTGGTTTGAGATGGCAGAATAGGTATAGTCTGTGATCTTTCTTTATCATCAGGTTTCTTGCTCGGAGACCCCCTGGCAAAGGCAACATTCCTTTTTCTGGTACTGGCTCCTTTAAGAGAATTACGTGCCGTTTTAGCCTTTGGAGCAGGCTTTGGGTTAGCCTTTGGACCAGGAGTTTGAGAGGGTTTTGCAGTCCGCTTTTTTTGGAGGAGCCTTAATGGGTTTATTTGATGATGGGATAGATATTGTAATGTTTTCAACTCTTGGTCCAAGTCTATCAGTGATAGGGACTTGATGTTTAGCAGCAGTACGGTCCATAGAGAATGGAATTTGGTTAATAACATGTGTCTCTTTGCCTAAAGAGTTTCGAGGCAGCGATGAACCTTTACCAAGCTCTGCATCATACCGGATTTCAATTTCTTGAAGTCTTTCTGAGTTATGACTAGGGGCGAGTGATATTGCATATTGTTTGAGCCCCCACTGAAATTGATTCTCTCTAAAGCCGGTCTACGAGATCTTTGTGACCCATAATCTGTTTCTAACTCTTTCCCAAATCTCTTGTTGGGAGCTTAATCAGAGGATTGCATTCTCGTCGTAGGGTGGTGTTCGGGTGAATTATGAATAGGCAGTTGTGACTCACCCTGGTTATCGTTAGGAAAGACATGAGGAGCATCTTTAGGGTGGGATCCAAAAGATTTTTGTCGATGTGAAGGGTCACCATTATCAGGTCTGTAAGATTGCGAGTGAAAGGTGTCCTTCCTGGAAGACTCTGCATATTGGTACCTTGGTCTATAGAAATAGTGGTGTCCATGAATTCTTGCTTCATAATTATCTCGAGAGTCATGAGATATAGGTCGGTTACTCCTGTTGATTCTCCGGAAAATGGGAGCATTGACCTTTCAAGAAGAGAGTCTCGGTGGATCTCTAGAGGCTCTTATGTGGGCCAAGCATCGTTTATCATTGTCAACTCGTGACAGAGTTCTCTGTTGGGTTATGCCCAATTGACGAGGTTCCTTAGTAGAAGGAATAGCTATAGGGCATTCTCGTTCGTCGTGGGATATTCAAAGGCAGTTAAAACAATGTTTTTTTAGTTTCTTATACTCAAATTCGACCGTAGTAACTTCACCAGTCGGTAACATAATGTTTGTTGCCATTTCCAAAGGTTGGAGCCCATTGATTTGAACTCTTACACGAGCCTGTTCAACAATCCTCTCTTCTAAATGTCCAAGGTCCAGGCCTATAGTTCTAATTGTTTGATCATTCCAATGATGCAAGGAAATTCCATGTATTTTGATCATGAAAGAGATGATGGATGGAATATGTCGGAGACTATCGGTTCCCACCTCTGCAGAATAAACATCCATCTTTTAAAATGAAAGAGGGCTCTGTTCAGGACATCTTGGAGGTCTTCTTCGTTTTCAAACCGAAATTGGAATTTTTCTAGTCCTAAATCTCTGCTAGTTACTGGAGTCTGACCACTCCAAAGTTTAACCATGTATTCCAACATACTCTTGGAATTTTGAATTATGGGGTTGGTGACTCTGCCTATTAGGGTCAGTTTGTTCTCCTCTACGAGATTGGAATTGTCGCAGGCAGGGATTGTTAAAGGTGAGCGTTGTCCTGAATGTGAGGAAGAGGCCACCCATTTCTGTTTCTCGTGCCTTGGGTAACAGTGAGACATGGTCAATGGAAGCAAAGTAAGGTGACAGGGTGAAGGTCAGGGCCTCAGGACGTGGAGAATCTGCAGAAAACAAAAGGTATGGTAAGATTGTTAGTTCTTAAAACAGAGGGAAACAACTGTACTGGACAGTAGTAGAGAGCCTATCGCAGGTTATAGGTTGAGTGCTATAGTCAAACATTGATATACATGTAAGGTATTCTTTAAAAGAAGTAGGTAAGAATACGCATGGATCTTAAAAAGCATCAACTCCTCCTTCATACAACCAATGAGGTGTCCAATAAAATAAATGTAAATCCGGTGCAGAAAGAAACTATATGTACCCAGTAAGGACTCAAACTAAAAAATTATAGATGCCAAAAGTGGTAAGGGAAACTGATGAACAGTTAAGAGTCTCATTAAGTAGAGAAAGTGGGTTGGTTGGGTGCCATTAAGGCAGAGAATACATGAAGGTTACCATCCCCATAAATACCGAGATAGCAGAGAGAGATACTGAAAATTTCATTGAGGTAAGGGTAAAGAGAGAAATTTTCTTCTAGTTTCAAAGTTGGGAAAACGGGGGAAAACCATAGCAGAAACAGAGAAAATGGAGGAAAGGAAAGACAAAGTCAGGGGGAGAGTTGAAATTTCACCTACTCAAAAGAAAAAATCGGTGGCCATTGGCCGGCCGAAGAGGTCTCCGACGACACCAAAGGCGGTGGGATTCAAAAACCTTACCCAAAGAGGTAAAAAAAGGAGGGAAAATGGATCTGTAAAAGTTAATAGGTCCAAAGAGAGAAAGTATCGTAGACTGTGCCTGAGAGTAAAAAGTTAATCCATACTTTCGATCCACCTCAAGACAATGCACCGAATAGCTGAATGCTTTTGAAGTAGAAGTTGAGAGTAAAAAATTGAAAGCGGGAGTTGAGATCTATTTTTTCGCACAGTGAAAGCTATTTTATTTTTAAAAAATATAAAACTAATGTATTTATTTAAAAAATAATAATTAAAGAGATTGAAACTAAATAAGAGTTTAAAAACAACTATCTACGAGTTTTCCAAATCTGATTTGCAATGTTGTTTCGAATATACACCATTTAAGCATCACTTGTATGGACGTAATCTCTTCTTTGTTGTTCTTCATCATCATCAGAATCCAAGAAACCAAACACTTCATTCTCCATTTGTTGGTACTCTTGAAAATATATGTCGATATTTCTGGAGTTTCAAATGAAATTATGTAATGCCATCGTCGCTACGACAATTTATGATTGCGTTTGTAGTTCATAACGTGCTGGATTTCTGATAATAGCAAATTTCTCTTCTAGACGACGAAAGTTCGCTCTATCATAGAACGCAATGCAGAATGAAGCTTATTAAACATTTCATTTTCATTGGTAGGTGATCCTCCTCGCCATTGATGTTAATGATATCTGGTTCCACGATATGGAGCAAGATATCCTTTTGTGTTAAGTATCTTGAATCAACGAGATAATATTTTTCTTCAGTGTATTAAAGAATATTCTCCTTTTATTGATTTTTTAAATGGCACGAAAGAGAATATACTTGGATATATTGTATATCTTATAGTAAAAAAAAGAAACGAAAAGTTCAATATCATGAAAAAAAAGTAAAAAAGTAAAAAGAAAAATCGCTTAAAAACTCTTCAACGGAGAGTGCTATTAGGATTAAGTTTAGAAACCATTATTATTATACTTCACACGTGTGTATTTTTCATGATTGGCGTGATAGAAGAGCGTATAGTATGAAATTGTGGACTAAATATGGAGCCAATCTAACTTTAAGCAACATTCGGCACATGTCGTCTTCTCATTTCAACAAGGGTGATATGATGTTTTTCTTATTCACAAACGGCACGCAGTAGAAAGGCGTGAGCCGAAAATAGCATCACGCTGCCTTCAAATTTTTGAATGATAATAACGTGCCGTTTATTCTAAATAAACAGCAGCGCATATTTAAAATAACCATTTGATGGGCCAATAACCAACTAGGATCAATAGAAGTTTACACAGGCGGGCTTATTTTAAGTTGTGGAAAAATGTGCATTAATTAATCCAAATTAGAAAAGGATCTAAAGAAAAAAAAATTTCTAAAGATATGAGAAAATAAAGATTAGGCTTAATCTTTTAGAAAAATTTAATATCTTATTAGAATTGAAAATTATGATTTTCTAAAGGGAATAGAAACACACCAGACCTATAAATACATATTCCCTCAAAGGTTTAGGACATCCAAAATTTAGTTGCAACACAAGAGAATAAAATTTAAAGAACTCAAAAGAAATTTCAGGACAAATACGTCGTTATTTTGAGAAATTCTTTTGATTTTTTTGTTAGTGTTGTAATCGATCCATTTTCTTTATATATCAGTAAAGAAACAGTTTTCCATAAGTCATATTGTTACTAATCGAATTCTAAAGGCACAAGAAAGGTTTAAATTCCCGACAATTGTTATCAGAGCTCCAAGAAGAGCAATAGATCCGCACGTGTACAAAGAGACAATTTCATATATGAAAGCAAGATTTGAAATCGAGAAGTTCGATGGTAAAGAGGATTTTGGCTTATGGAAGTACAAGATGATAATGTAGTTAGAACTCCAGAAATTAGACTAATTCATCAAAGAACCAAAAACACCAGCAGAATGTGAAAAGATTAAAGAAGGTGAAAAAGAAGAGGATGGTGAAGTTAAGAAGGTCAAGCATGACCCATAGACTGAAGAAAATAAAAAGCGAGCTAAGAACCTAATTTGTATGAGTCTAACTAACCAGGTCTTACGCAAGGTTATGCATGAGAAAACGACACTAGGAGTTTGAAAATCTCTAGAACGGGATTATGAGACAAAGATGTTTCCTAACCGGATCTACCTCAAACAGAGATTTGCAAGCTTAAAGATGGAGAAAAACCAGAGCATTGAAGAAAACATGGACAATTTTCTTAAGCTGATTTTCGATCTCGCAAGTCTCAATATTCACATCAGTGATGAGGATCAAGCAATACAAGTCACATCCAGCTTGCCCAAGCCATATGAGGCTTTGGTTGACACGCTTATATATGGTAATAAAAGAGAAACTACTATGTTAAGTGATGTCATAAACTCCGCTTTGTCGAAAGAAATTGACCTAAAAGAAAGTGGAGCCATATCTAAGATAAAAGTTACAGGAGACGGTTTCTACGTTGAATCTAGAGGCAGATCAGAACAACGTACATGAAAAGGAAAAGAAGGGAAAGGCAGGTCCAAAACTAAAGGGAAAGGAAAAGGGAAAACAAATGAAAACGATACAACATGTTTTATCTATGGAGAAGAAGGGCATTGGAAGCGAGAGTGTCCTGTAAGAAAGAACAAGTTGGGAAACTCTGCTAACTCAGTAGAAGAAACAAAACAACCTATAGTACTAACAGTTAGTACTCTTGATATGAAAGCCAAAAAGGGAAGGATTCTTGATCCTGGTTGTACATACCATAGTACACCAGACAAAGAAGTCTTATTTGACTTCGAAGAATTTGATGGTGGAGAGGTTTTTATGGCTAATAACACTCATGATAGCATCAAAAGAAAGGGAAATGTTCGAATTCATAATTTAGATGGTTTTGAGTTTATACTTAAGGATGTTAAATACATGCCATATGTGAATAAGAATCTATTTTTTTATGGGATGCTAGAAAAATCAGGTTGCAAGTATAAAGGAAGTAAATTCAAGGTCTAATTCTACAAAGATAATAAAAATGTGATAATATGAAGATATCAAGAAGGAAATTATCATCTGCATGGAAGAATAGCTAGAAGAGAAGTGGATACTTCTAAAGCTAGGACAGAAGTTAAAAATGAAAAGATCGATGCAAAATAGCTTGAGAATCAGAAGTCTAATGGTTTCAAGAAGGATTCTAAAAATTGCATTAAAGGTATTGCAGACATAAATTGTGCAACATAATCTATGAGGTTTATGCTCAAAATCAATGAACAAGAATATTATAACAGCATCATCGGAACCAGAAAAAGTACATGATGAAAAGCTATGTTGTGATATCCTCCAAGTCAGCTAAGGAGGAAGGCGCTCCAAATAGCTCCACTATTCATGTCTTAGGCTAGCAGAGACAAACAAAAGAAACATGTCAGTTTCATATGTTTAAAGAGGAAAAGTGGGAGAACTCAAGAATAAGAGTTGAGGAAAGTTACCTAGGGAAACAAGTAAGGCGAGTAAGCATGTTGAATTTGCAAAACCATAATTTGAAAAAGGTTATTAAAAGTCTAAGTTTATTGTTTCTAAAATTGTAATGCTTATAGAGACCTATAAAAAGAATCGAGAACCAGAAGGTATTAAGCTCAAGGTGGAGCATATTCGAGTTAAAACTACGATAAGTACAAGGAAGGGTACTTACCAAATAGTCGTGGAGAAGAAAAAGTAATTGATCCATATATAAAGCAACAAATCGTTTTTTTTTTTTTTTTGCAAAAGGAAAATTTGAACATATTAATATACTTTTTTAAGGCTTCATTACAATTTTTTAAGTAGAGAAAATCATTTATCTGTCCAAATCAGAAGATGAGTTGGTCACACTTTCTCCAACAAAAGATGTTTAAAACGGGTTATGAATGGCGTAATCTATACTATATAAAACATCTTCTTCCTGCAATTCTAAGTTGTCCACATAGAATAAGCAATCAACAATTTAGATTATGACACGTAGGATACGTTTTTAGTACTCAACCCCTACATTTACATAACATGTCTCGCTATAGATTATGACACGTAGGATGCGTATTAAGTAGTCAACCCCTACATTTACATAACATATATCGCTATAATTAGCCCAAAAAACGTTAATTATCCCAACAAATAAACAATACTCTAATATCAGCCCACCAATAAAAGCCCAACACTCCTAATTAGACTTAAGTTGGCGTTAAACATGATATACTCATCTTCTTCTTCCTTAGCTCGCAGCCAGGTTCGTACACATTCCTCTTCCTCTTTTCCCATCTTCGTTACTCAATCAAATATGAAAACCTCGAATTAAAGACACCTAGACCTTCCAGTTCCCCAATTTCATAACCCTCCTCAAACTCACGTTCTCAACTGCCTATATAATCCTGCAATGATGAGACCTCCGCAATCACCCTCTCAAATCCACCAAATCAGATCTTTCAACAATGGCGAACCTAAGCAGCATTTCTGGAGATTTTCAAAAAGACGACATACAGTTGAGGTTGCTTCATTTCTGGGAGGCTCGTAACGTCAGCAAAGAAAATCTCCTCATAGGTTTGTAACTCCTCTTCATTTATGCCCATGTACAACAATCTCTTCATATGATTCAGTTTTCAGTTCTGCCGCTGTCTCTGTATTTCTTTATAGTATTGTGTGTACCTAAATCTCTATATTCTATATATATATATATATATATATATATATATATATATATATATATTTATATATATTTTTAAGTGCCCCCAACTATTGGATNGTTCGCCATTGCTAATATTTAATCATGCCATTGATGTGTAGTTTTTTCAAACCTTCTTGTTAAGCTATACATGTATACTGCTTCCATCTATCTGATTCTAAAATTCTCCTAACATTTTATTTTATATAATGTAACAGAACATTACCTTCTGATACGAACATAACATAATGAAACATTTTATTTTATATAATTGATTACATGCTTGTATCTATTTTATTCTAAATTGGTTATCATATGCAATATAACATTGGTAAAATATTTATTAACTTCCTCTTCTAACTTGGCAGGGCAACACCATTCAAGTTTTCATATCAACAAATTGTATCTTTCGCTTCGAGACCTTTCTAAAGGGGAATGCAGTATACAAACTGCGTAATTTCGCCCTTCGACCTTGCAAAAAACTATACAAGGTCTCTGACAACAAGCACACAATATGCTTCACTGACCAAAAATCTCTCATTGAGGCCGATGAAGTGGGAGAACAACTACCATCTCAACATTTCCGCCTCCGAGATTTCTCTGAATTCAAAACTATAGCGGACCGAAACGAGCAACTCTTTGGTAAGCACCTTCACTACTACATAAATGATTGCTGCTATATCATCTGTAACTTTATACAACCATTAAATTTCTTGTCTCATGCTTGCTATTTTTTATAAAAACCAGACATAATAGGGATCATTCATGTCATCGACGGGGACAACATCCATAACCAGCTTCTGGCCGAGCAAGAAGAAGAGTTCCAGCAAACCATAATCAATGGCATAATGACTGTCCATCTCCAAATAAAAGAGTAAGAGTTGTTACCTACTAATAACTTAATCATGAACTAATCATATGCTTCTTATCCTCAGCCAAACAATGGTCTGAGTCACACTTTGGGACACAATTAGGGGGAAATTTAGGAAGAAGTTCAATGTAAGTGTGGCTAAACCTTCGGTCATTCTTGTAACCACTATCAATCCTAAGAGATACCAAGGTCCTTTTATATAGTTAAGATTGATTTTATGTTAATCTCCTATTTCTAATCTAACCATGTCTTTTACTACGATATGTGAGCCTCAACTCAACATCAGCCACAAGGATTTTTTTTACAACGACATCGATGCCACAATCCAATACCTTAAAATGTAAGGTTCTACTACACCACATAGAATCTGGGAACACATAGAAAACTATTTTTATTTCATAAAAAACTATTTTATTAGTATCACAGAAACTAGAAATAAAAAATAGAATAAAAAGCACACAAATAATGACGGATGGATGTGATTATCTAAGTTCATATTAGTAAAGATATACTTAAGCTTTGGAAAATATTATTTTATAAGTTCTCCATTATGCATTCTGGTCATTTTAAGAAACAATAAACAATAAGATGGAACCCAAAAAAAAAATAAAGAGCATACAATTGTTTTTCGTTTTTTGTTGAAGCAAACAACAAAAAGTTTATAAAAGAAGAAAGAAAAAGGTGAAAAAAATAAAGAGTTAATATTAAAATAGGAAAAAATAATATTGGAAAATGGGTAATGACACAGGTTAAAGGAAGAGGAAATGATGTGATGAAGGCCACATAGAATCTGGGAACACATATAACTCTTCTTGCTAAGCTATTTTGCACTTTAACTTCCACCAGAATTGCTTATATTTTTTTACCATCTGATTTTGTTAGCCTTTCAAAAGCCTTCATTCTAGTAGCCTTTGTTATATATTAATATCTATTATGCTTCTATCTCTTAGCTTTTATTTAATCCCAAACCATGTGTTACACATGCAGGTTAGCTGATGAAGGTCCAAGTTCCTTCACTGTCAAGATCTCTGCCTCTGAGGTTACAAAATTGGAGATAGTCACTATTGGTGACATTCAAGAACTCTTCAACCATAAAACTCCTCAGGTTCTAATAAATAGTGAAACATATATACAAACCACTGTTTTCATATTGTATATTACCTACTGTTTTTCATTGCGCAGACGGCGAGCTTCATATGCACCGCCCAAATTGTTGGGTTACTTGAACAATATGGATGGAACTATATTGCATGTAGGAAGTGTACAAAAATCATTCAAAAGGCTGGATCATACTTGCATTGCAATGAATGTGATAACTCCAACACTGTGGGAACTCTTAGGTAAATCCCACCTTACCCATGCCCACTATACATCCTAACACCACATCCCACCCTCAAAGCTAAAGTTTACTTTTTGTTTTATATAGGTACCGTTTTGAGCTCTCAGTTCGTGCAAAGATAACTCCGCAACTTTTGTCATACTCAACCAAGAAGGCACCAAACTTATACGGAAAGACAGCGGATGAACTAGCCCTAAAACATGCTCTGGTAAGGAAAGACTAACAAATCTTTATAAACTTGATCTTGACTAACTTCTTAAGAAATTATAATATCCAGACTAGTGGTGGTAACAACAATGATTGGAAAAACATTTCCACTCCATAATGCTTGCTCGATTTGATTGACAGGACTTTTAAATATCAAGTCAAAGTCACAAAATATTCATTCACTGCAGTCAGGCCAACTATCATTGTCTCTGAAATACTGGATAACAATGTTGGTGGAGAGGAAATATCCCTGGATGAAGAACTTGAATCAGACAGGACCAAGAGAACATGAGACAGTAATCATGTTATATCAAGTAGCTCTATGCAGGCAGTGGTGAAAAATCTTGAAGGTGACTCACATGGAAAAAGGAAAGACAAGCGTCCTCGCACCAATTAAAAGTATAATTACCCAAGTCTACTCGGAAATGTCATCTTTGTTATTCTATCTATTTAATTTCTTCTAAGTAGCTTTCCATAGTTTCTAATGAACTTTTAAAATCTCATATCATTGCTTTTCTATTACATGGTTTGGTCTTATCTTTATATGTATGAGAAGTATTAAGTCTTCGTTTAATCCCATTAGTCTTGTCTTTTTTAAAAAAAGTTTTAAGAACTCGATGCAATTATTAGATTTTCCATCTAAATTACATATAATGTGTAAACTTACACTGAATTCTTCATTAGTGTATTGAATTTAGTCAAATTTGGTTCTCTTCCATTTTCAAACTAATAATTTTAGTGATGCTTTTGTAAATGAGGTCAAGAAACCAATAAAATATTTTTCTGGTAAAAGCTAAGAAAAAAAATGCCTTGTATTTGCATCCTCAAATAATGTTTCATACTCTCTTGTTATAGTTGTGTTACGGTTCTTTGATTGTGTTTTGGTTTGTGTCACTTTGTAGGCATTCAAAGTGCCTTAGAATGTGATAACTCCATTTACTTGTGTAAATTTTCACAACAAAAAGAAGACAAATGTCATGCTTCAAATATTGATTGTAAACCGAACCAAATAAATCGAACTGAACCGGATTTAGTTCGGTTAATTCGGTTATTTCAGTTAAATTCGGAAAAAAAATTATTTTGGTTTTCGATTTGTTTTGGTTCAACAACAAATTTATTTTACACTATATTAACCGAAAAGAACTTGCTAAAATAAACAGAAATTAACCAAAAAATCGAAACTAAATCGAACTATAAAAATGAAAATTGAACCAACCCGAATATCAAACCGAATATCAAACCGGAGTAAACCTTTATTTGATTCAATTGAACACACACAAAAAGAATTAAAAAAAAATGGACACTCTACTTGATTGTTTACTAGGTTCATCATTGTTAGTCTTTGCGTTCCAGAAGTTGATTGGTTGGGATAAACTCAGTACAACATCAATAACAATAAATTTGCGATAGAGGAGGAATTAGAAGAAGAAATGGAGAGAAAGAGCAGGGTTCAATACAAACCATCATCAGTTAGCTGTGGAATTAACCGTCGTTGAGCTGGAATGGCATCTAACTTTGGCGGATGGGACGAATTAGACAGGCATAGGACTATTCCCGAGAGATGGAGAGAAAGAGCAGGGTTCAATACAAACCATCATCAGTTAGCCGTGGAATTAACCGTCGTTGAGCTGGAATGGCATCTAACTTTGGCGGATGGGACGAATTAGACAGGCATAGGACTATTCCCGAGCAGCCGAGGAACGAACCAAAGAAGAAACCGATAAGGAAGAGGAAGAAAATAAGAAGAGAAGAAGCAGCATAACCATTGTTGTTGAGATTCTTGATGTCTTTGTTTCCACTCTTAAGCTCTTTTACTAACATGATCAAATGAACCAAAAGGCAATGTCCTTCAACCAAAACTGTTCTATGAATCTCAATTAAACCGAACTCTTATATTAAAATGATCAAATGAACCAAAATGCAATTTTCTTTCTATGAATCTCAATTAAACCGAACCGGTTTAAGTAGCGGAAGAGAATTAGTGAATTATAATGAACCGTATAAAAACGTGTAATATGTGCATCAATTTCAGTTTCGGCTTTAGTCTTTACCTTCCTCATGGATCTCCTCTTATCAAGATCATTTCTTTCGCTCTCGCTCAGACCTTCTTGTTCGATTTCAAAACCCTAACATTTCTAGTCATCGATTTCGCCGCAATGTATAGATAAAAATTAATTACATAAGTTACAATATCAATAAAGACATAACATAAACATAACATATGAGAATAAAAAAACATTATAAAATGAAACAAATGTAGCTGCTCAAGAAACATGACCAAAGTGACAAAAAACCTTATATGGATAATATTACTTATGTGCTATCATATGAGAGAATTTCATTCACCGAATAACACGACAATAGTTTAGAGCTTAAAATAATTCGTCTATTACAACAAAAATACAATGTAAGCTACACAATACTTTTCGCTATCCATCCATAAAACTCAGACTTGAAAGAGTTAGTCAAATTTTACATCACATACCATGACATAAGCGAGGAAACTACATGTATGATAACCAATTATTTACTAAATTACATAGATACAATGATAGATCCAGCTACAGCGGACAACAATGCGTCTCTTCAAATAACATTGGAAATTGAAGATTTAAGCCCCAATGCTACAAGTAGATTGGATGTTGGAGTTCTGATTGGTGAATTAGACTACACACAAAAAACTTTAGCAAAACCTGAAGACGAAGATTGCTCGATATGCTTAAACAATCTACAAGCTTTAAATGATGTCAACACTTTATCTTGCGGCCACAAATTCCATTATCATTGCATTTCGAATTGGTTACTTTTTGAAACAAGTTGTCCAAACTGCCGGGAAAAAATAATATAAAATAAAGAAAAAATTATGTAATAGGGTACTAAAATTTTTTATAATTTGCTAAATGGGTACTTTATAAAAAAAATTGTATTTTGGTACTTTTTTGTTTCGTGAATGATAAATTGTTTGTGAATGATGAATATGAATTGATCGTGTGAATGATGAATTGTTTATGTGAATGACGAGTGATTCATGTGAATGAACAAATATACCTATTTTTCAAATAAAAAACCAAAATAACCTTTTTTCCAAATTAAAACAAAAGGTACCTATTTTTCAAAATAAAAAACAAAAAGTACCTAATTTACAAAATTACTCTAAAATAAAATAATATAGTCAGTCAATTATCAAATCATTTTAAAATAAATTGCTGGCATAAAATAGGTGAATTATTTTTTACTTACTTTTCCAATATACGTACCTTTTAAACACAAATTTCATTTCCTACAACACTTTGAATTTCGTTTGAAAAATTAAAAGGAAAATACAAATAGTTGAGAAAACCATGTTAAATATGTTACCAAATCAGCGACCCAAATGTAAAGAAATTATTCTCATATTTTGGTCATGGATCAAAAGTGAACAATAGTTAAAATTCAGATAATAATACAAAGACGAAAATAAATAAATTATATAATATATAAATAAGAGTATTTTTACCATTAACATCACATTAAAAAAATACAACAACAATAACAATAATTATAACAAAAGAAAATTTAAAATTAACTTAAGATAAATAACTGAAGTTTAAAATTAATAGAAAATTTCAAAATTTTTATAGAAAGCCACAGAAACAAAAGAAATTAACAATCAAAATATAAGTAAAATTCAACAAAATGGCTTTTCAAAAATGAATTTTGGTAAACATCACCAAAAGAGATTACTCCTTCAAAACTTATATTTTCAAAACACGTAAAATCATTTTTATCATCAATTTGATAAGTATCAATATATTGAATTTTGTTATAGTGACAAATTAACACAAAAATGATAGAAAACTCTTTAAAAAAAAAACAAAAACAAAATAAGAATCTACAATCCGCGCATGAAAAAAATTAGTAAATAATAGTAACTCAAAGAGTAGAAAAGAACCAACATGAAAATGAAAGGATTTCACAAGTTAGTGAAATAAAAGGGAAGAATAAGGAGAGTTGGCTGGGCTGGTTTTTTCGGATTAAAAAAAGAAAACTTAAGTTAAGCTAAAGAAATAGTTTTGGACACAAATTTAATTTGGATAAGGAGATTAAAGTCCAATGTGAAGTATGTGGACAAATGAACATTAATTAATCCAAGTTAGAAAAGATCTAAAAAAAATTATTTCTAAAGATATGGAAAATATAAAGATTAGATGTAATCTTCTAGAAAATTTTAATATTTTATTAGAATTAAAAATTCTGATTTCTTAAAGAATTTAGAAAACACATCAAATCTACGAATACATCTTTCCTTCAAAAGAAGTTTCAAAAAATATACGATGTTATTTTAAAAAAAAATTTGATTTTTTATTAATATTGTAATAGATACTTTTTATATATCAATAAAAAGACATTTTTCTTAAAGAGGTGTTATTAAATTTAGACTTTTATTGTATTTCAATGTAGTTGTGTTTTAAAGTATTTTGATGGATTTTGTTGAAATCCTTATAATACGTGATATATTTGAATGTATTTTAAAAGATTGTTTGTAATGTATTTTGATGGATTTTTATGTATTGTTAAATCATCTAAATCGTTCTCTCTCCGTCGCAGGGTCGTTTACATTATTTCAATTTTGTATCAAAATCGATTTTCCAGCTTGATTTGACTTATGACTTTGTTAAATATCTACGTTTTCTATCAAAAAAACTGAGATCGATTCTAATTTTCGTTTATAGAGTTTAGATGTCAAAATTCTTCCAAAACCTTTAAACATCAAAATGTCAAAATCTAAACAACTCAATTCGCCATACTACACTGATCTTCATTGTAGAGTGCGAAAATGACTATAAGATTATAACACAAAATTCGAATGGAACATCAAAAAGCTCTCACCAACAAAGAAACAGAAGTTAAGCTCAATGGATAATAATTATGGTTCATATAAAAGAGCTGAGAACAATCAATATTCTCATAAAAGATTCAAATATCACAGAGACTCAAAATGCGAAACATAATGAGAAATAGAATAGAATAATAGTTAAAAGAAAATTACCATTGTGATTCGTAGTTACTAGTGATGCAACCTAAAGTACTGCTTCGCCTTTCTCTTTACAATCTCTCTTCTCTCTCAAAAAAGATTCGAAATGAATATTGCTGAAGAAGCTCGTAAGTCGAAAACTTGGAAGGATTTTAAACAGCAAGGAGTTCAGTTTTAAGATTCCCAAACGATATGATCTTTATGAAAAAATGTTTGAATTTTGTGGATACTTCGTTAATTTGAGATGTCAATTACAAAACATCTGGAGACTCTAATCTCCGTCAAGTCATATGAAGAATTAAAGAACATCGTCGAGGAATACGATTGCGTCTTGAGATCCAAAATCAGAGTCGTTCTATCACCTCTTAGACCTTATAAGCATGAATCGCCGTCGTCTTCAAGCGGTGATGGATCGCCGGAGTTATCTTTCTCCGCCACGCCACCGATTCTCCGTCGCCGGCATACGAAAGATATCTACAATCTCGGTATTGTCTACCTCCCACGAATCTTCCTAGAAGATTCAATCATAGATTGGAGAAATCTCATTGTTCTAAGTGTCGTGTGCACAAACACTATATGCTCATCTCGCATTGATGGAGTTTGGAAAGAAAAAAAAATGTGTTAGAAGAATACACTGAAATTATAGATAAAAATCTTGTATTTTTTCCCTTGTGTTTTTGATAAAAGAATACATTAAAATCTATTAAAATCCAAATACCTAAAAATTCAGAAAAAATTAAATAACAAAGAATTTTAAAATATTTTAAATTACATTAGTTAAACACATAATACAATGTGTTTTATTGTATTTTTATAAAATAGATAATTGAATAACAGAAAATTTTACATAGATTGTAAAATACATCAGATTCTATTAAAAAACAATATTGGATAACCCTCCTTAAGTCATTTTGTTATTAATCAAATTTTAAAGGCAGAGGTATAAATTAGATGGGATTAAGTTTCGGCCGACATATAGCCACGTAGATAGCAAAATTCTGAGACGTGGCAATACGAGATGGACGCATGGCACGTGTCGCAATCCTAGAGAAGTAAAGAGACAAAAGCCAGAGAGACGTGGTTCGTCCATATGTCATCGTCCTCTCTCTCTCACTCTATAAACTTCCTAGAACCCTCTTGTCAAGATATACGAAGAGAAGAAAACAATTCACTTTAGAAAAGAGAAGATACAGATTTATAGATAAGATGGAGTCGAAGATAACACATCCTTATGGTAATGATCAAGCAGAGGATCCGACAAGAATCAACCATGCAGGTATATACATTATATGTAAGAACTAGATTCTAATTTGAGAGACTTGGGTTTTTAATGTGACATGTATATATTGATTGGGATACAGAGGAAGAAGAGCATCATGAGAACGGGGCATCTAAAATGATGAGGAAAGTGAGGGAAAAAGCTAAGAAGATCAAGAACAGTCTCACTAAACATGGACATGGTCACGATCACGATGACGATGTGGAAGAAGAGGACGATGAATATGATGAGCAGGATCCAGAAGTGCACGGTGCACCAGGTTGATATGTTTGTTCTTACTTTAATCTATATAACAAGCGGTTATTGTTTCGTGATGTTAACCGTTTATCGGTTTCTATAGTGTATGATTCGTCTGCCGTTAGAAGCGGCGTGACTGGTCAACCGGAGTCTCTGAGTCATCCCGGAGAAACTGGTATCCCGGCGCCGGAGGAGATCATTCCTCCAGGGACAAAGGTTTTTCCAGTGGTGTCCACCGATTACACTAAACCTGTTGAACCTGAACCCCTACGAGATGGTTCTTACGGGCACGAGGCAGCGTCTCATCCTTTCAGTATGTCCGATCTTTCGGACAGAGGAGAGAGCAGAGAGGCTCATCACGAGCCAATGAAGACTCCGATATCTCTGTTCCCTGAGACAGAGGATTTGACGAGGACGTTTGGTCCGGGTAAAGAGGCTCATCACGAGCCAATGAAGACTCCGACGCCTATGTTCCCTGAGACAGAGGATGTGACGAGGACGTTTGCTCCGGGTGAAGATGAATATCTCGGTGGTCAACAAAAAGTCAACGTTGAGAGGCCTAAAGGATTGGAGGAAGATCCAGCTGCTCCAGGAGGAAGGTCACATAATCTTAGTGGTGTCTCTAATTATCAAACGAAAGTTGCTGATCCCACTCAAACAGGTAAGAACTTGAGCTACGTTAAATTAGAAGTTCAAGATAAAGTTAATGAATCGGTTATGTTAAAATTTAGGAGGTGGAGAAGCTGATGTGCCTGGGATTGTGGAGTCTCTTGGTAGAATGAAAGTGACTGATGATAAGCAATCAGGACAAGGATTCGAAAGAGACTTGCCGAAGAGAAGCCATGAATTTGGTGGCGACAAGAATTCTCCGACTGGATTAGGCAGCGGATCATTAGCTGGGCTGGAGGAAGAGTTTCCGGCTAAAAGCTATGAGTTAGATATTAAAAAAGAAGCTGAAAGCGGGGAAGATTCGAGGACGGGAGAATCAGGAACTCGGCTTGGGGAATCTTTCCCGGCGTCGTTGGGAAGCCATGGATACAATAAAGAACCAGAATCTCCGGATGTCAAAGTAGAGACTGTGTTGGGAAGTGATTTACCGACAGGAACTCATGATCATTTCTCACCGGAACTTTCTCGTCCCAAGGCCATAGATGATTTCGATTCAAAAGCTGACGAGACGAGCGTTGAGACCACGCATGAGCCAAAACCTAGCACCTTCACAGAGAAGTTCGTTTCAGCAACTTCGATTATAACGGACAAAGCTGTAGCCGCCAAGAACGCAGTCGCCTCAAGCCTAGGTTACTCCGGCGAACCCACGGCCGCCGGCGCCCAACACGAGAGTCCGGTCAAAGAAACTGGATCGAGTGTGATGACGAAACTGCCCATATCCGGAGGTGGAAGTGGAGGGGAAAACAAAGGCGTGACGGCTAGAGATTATCTGGCGGAGAAACTGACACCTGGAGAAGAAGACAAAGCTTTGTCCGAGGTGATCGCTGAGAAGCTTCATATGGGAGGAGGGGAGAAGAAGGTAACGACCACAAAGGAAGTGGAAGTGACGGTGGAGAAGATACCCTCCGACCAGGTACCGGAGGAGATAAAGCAGGGTGAGACGGTTGTAGAGGAAGGGAAAGGAGGAGGAGGAGGAATGGTGGGGAAGATTAAAGGTTGGTTAGGTGGTACGACGCCGTCAGATTCAGTTGAAAAGTCTTCACAATCGCTTGGTTCCACAGTTGGTAAAACCTCTTTTTGCCTTTATAGCCATAAGTATTGGTGTTGTGATTTTAATCAAATGTGTTGTTGCAAATGATATAGGGACCATGGGGTTTTCGGATTCAGGGAGTGGTGGAGCTGTAGTACCTGTACAGGGAGGACGTCAAGAATCTGGGAAGTGAAACTTTGGTTTCTCGTCCGAATGTTTGTTTTTCTTTTTCTCTTTTTGTTCGATGTTTTGTTTGTTTTTTTGTAACTGGTCTATTTTGATGTAATCGTTTTACGAGAAATAAATATATTGGGTTAATAAAATGTTTGCTTTGCAACGAGATTCACTTTTTCTAAACGAAAAATTCTATTTTAATTGAATTCATCTTCAATCGATGTTTTTTTTTCATCAGTTGATGTTCTCGAACGGTGTTACAAGCTCTTGAGGTTCACAACCAATGGATCATATGGGACCATTGAGTATTTCTGTATCATATGGTCTTGCAATCATATAGATTAGAATATCTTTTAGGAACGAGATTATTGGTAAAATTCAAATTAAAGTTTTTAAGATTAATTTATTAATTTATTAAAAATTAGAAAAAAAAAAGAAATTTTACTTGTTTTAGGAGATTAAGAGCATTTTTAATCCCACTCCATTGAAAAATGGAGTTTTGAGAGAATTTTCTAATTCTATTCAATTTTTCATTTTAAAATGGAGTAAAAATGGTATTACTTCATTTATGGAGTAGAGTTATTTATGATTTTATTTTTATTTTATTTTTTATTCTAAAATGAAGTTATATCCAAAAATAGACAAATAGAGTGGGGTTGGAGCAAAACTAACTCTACTCCATCATTTTAGAATAAAAAATAGAATTTTATATTGAAGGAAGTCTCTTAGCCGCTTCTAACATAATTTACATTGAAGGTAGTAAATTATGTTTTTTTATTTGTAATTGAAAAATAGGTGGGGTTGTGGACATAATTTGTTATTTTTTTAATATTTGGTTCGGTTTCAGTTTGGTTCTTGTCGGTTCCGGTTGA
This sequence comes from Iberis pinnata, assembly GCA_900406425.1. Lineage (NCBI taxonomy): Eukaryota > Viridiplantae > Streptophyta > Magnoliopsida > Brassicales > Brassicaceae > Iberis > Iberis pinnata. The sequence goes on from OVBE01000856.1 coordinate 39,043, forward strand.
GTTTTTAGGCATTCAGTTCGGTTCCGGTTGTTCGGATACTAAATTTGAATATCTAGTCCGAATATTTTAGAACCGAAATATCAAAAAATACCCGAAAAACTAAAAAATCTAAAAAACAAAAATGTCTGAAATATATAATATGTATATATATATATATATTCAAATATTTCAATTAAATTTTTTTTTTAAACGCAAATAATAATAGATTAATGAGTATATATTGTTACATTGTCGTTCATTAACAGGTGATGAATTACATATGGTATATAGTTTAAAGAAATAAATGTAGATGAGTTGGGGATATACCTTCTAGCTAGCTCATGTGCCGATTTGTTGGATCCCCTCGAGGTCCAACTAAACTTAACTTCATCAAAACTTTTTGACCAAGTGATCACATCTCTAATCCAATTTCTTTGGTGAAAGACGGTTAACTGTCCCGTGAGCATTTTATATAATTCTTGATTATCTCCTGAAACTTTTGACCCATGCATGTTGCATTGCCATAATTAAACTCTGAATTTCCGCTTCTAAGGATGACTTACCTCGTTTGCCAGTACCTTGACCTCCCAAAAAGAAATGACCATGTTCATCTCTAATAATTCAGCCTGCACAGATGTTCGAATATGGTGTATGGAAAGTAGCATCATAATTACATTTGAACCATGTAGTAGGAGGCTTTTCCTAATGGCTTTGATGATTTTGCTTGACACTCTTCGCCTTTGTAGGATTTAAATGTATCCAATCATGTGTTTCGTCATTAGCTAATTGGAAAATTTCCATTGCGGTACTATTACAATTATCAAATAATACTTTATTCCGAGATTTTCATACATGCCAAATCATAAACCATGGAAGTATTTTAATGTGATCACTCTCTTGACTATGTATTGTATGCATAGTTATTTCCTTCAGTTTTTCTGCAAGAGTCGAAGATGATTCTCGAATTGAAGTATTGGGTATTGAAATGTGATCTCATATCGTAGTTATTCTTGGGCATAAGAACAAAAGATGATTCATGTCCTTTGAAACAGCGCAAGTTTTACAATTATCTTCACTAGTGATATGACTGCGGCAGAGTTCAGCTTTGGTTGGCACAATGTTGTTTAAAGTTTGCCATATAAAATGATTTATTTTCGGCGTGATGTTCATAGACCAAACGTGATCCATAATGAATGTACCTTCTGAAGTAACACTAGGTAATGGTGGATTGGAATCATTTATGGCAAAGTGGTAGCCTGTTTTAACTGTATACTCACCATCTTTAGTATATAACCAGCCTACATTATCAGGAGTTTTCTCAATTGGGAGTTTCATGGCTTTAATCAAAGAAATATCAGCTACATGTATAAGAGTTTCGAGCTTCGTTCGGTCCCAAGTGTTATGAGTAGGATCCATGAGGTGATTGACTTTAAGTGTTGGGGCAATTGAATCTTGTTTTGGAGTTGGAGGTCGAGGTGGAGTGGATGGGATCCAGGAATCGTTCCAAAGATCTATGGATTCACCATCCCCAACTATGAAAGTTAGGCTTTTTTTTTATTAGATTCCTCCCTGAAGTTAATGATCTCCAGCCATATGAAGATTGAGATCCCCTTGGTGCATTAAAAATCAATGTTCGATGGAAGTACCGACCTTTTAATGTTTTAGCTAACAAACTACAAGAATATTTTAATATCCTCCATATCTTCTTAGCTAGTAATGCATCATTAAAATGTGTAATATTGCGAAAACCCAATCCTCCAAATCTCTTAGATAAACAGAGTTTGGACCATTTCACTCAATGCATAGCTTTATCAGTATCCACATTTCCTTTTGACCACCAAAATCTTGAAACAACTTTATCAATTTCTGAACAGATAAAATCAGTTATCAATGAAAATATTTATGTTCAAATAAAATGCAATAATTTGTTAGTTTCATAAAAATTTATATTCAAATATCTCAATTAAAAAATTAATTAAAAATTCTTGAGAACTACATTAGTGGTCCTACCATTGGAGACCTAAAAATTAAGAAGGTTCTTAATTTTTTAAAGTTTGATAAATAATGTTAAAATAATCACTAAAATTTCAAAAGAAATCCCACCATTGTACATGGTCTAAAGGTGGAATCAAGTAGTAGATCTTTAGAATAAAATAATATTATTTTTGTAATTATAATTTTAATAAAAAATATTTGAACATAAATTACATGAAATATTTGAACATAAATTTTATGAAACTAACTAGTTAATGCATTAATATTTGAACATAGAACCAAAAATCGACATAGAACCAAAAAATTTGGGTATTTTTGGTATTTCAGATATGAAATACCCGAAACCGGCATAGAACCGAATATTAGAAAAATATCGATTGGATATTCGAATTTAGGATCTGAAAAATAAGAACCGAACCGAATACCTAAATCCCTACACAAAATCATGAATAAAAAAATGGAACCGAACCGACCCAAAACCAACAAGAACCGAACCGAATATTAGAAAAGTATCAATTGAGTATTCGAATTTAGGATCCGAAGAACAAGAAACTGAACTAAATACCCAAAAACCAAGCCCTAGAAAAAATTATGAAAAAACAACTCAAAAAAATCCAATAACATAATGCCACATGGCGGTTATAATACTTGTTAAAAGTATCCCAACCAAGAAGTATTTCTTCCCTTTTTCCAATTTTTTTATTATTTTTTTTAAGATCCCACTTAAATACCTCGACAATTTTACTCTTAGAACATGTACAATATTAAAAAAAATTAATAATATTTTAATCAAACACGTTCACTTGAGAACTTTTAATTTTATTTAATAAATTTTGTCCTCCATTGGTAGAATTTTAAGGGGTTCTTAAAAACAAATCTAAAATTTTTAGTTGGGTATTCGACAAGAACTGGAACCGAATCGAATACCCGAAAGTTCATCCCTACAAAAAAGCATGAATAAAAAACAGAAACGAAACAATTCGGAACCGACAAGAACCGACGAAACCGAACCAAATATTAGAAAAGTATCAATTGGGTAATCGAATTTAGGATCCGAAAAATTTGAACCGAACCGAATACCCGAAAGGTCATCCATACAAAAAATCATGAATAAAAAATTGTAATCGAATTGACCTGAAACCGACAAGAACCATAACCGGAACCGAACCAAATATTAAAAAGTATCAATTAGATATTCGAATATAGGTCTGAAGAACCAGAACCGAACCGAATACCCGAAAGCTCATCCTTACAAAAAAATCATGAATAAAAAAATGAAACCGAACTGACCCGTAACCGACAACAACAAAACTAGAACCAAACCAAATACTAGAAAGGTATCTATTGTTATTAGAATTTAAGATCCGAAGAACCGATCTAAACCGAATACTTGAAAGTCTGGCCTTACAAAAAAACATTTTCTTTAAAAAAACAATCGACAGTTCAAAAAAAAAAAGCCCCTCCAATGAAAGGCCACCACCTGTCGTCTCTGATACGGTCCTAAAAGTTATAAAAAAAGAGACGTTTCTCAAGCTTCTATCATTTGTTTATTATTATTTTGTCTTAAGAAACGCTTAAGAGTTAGCGTTATAGCTGGTCTTAGAATATCTCCATTGGTACGGGTATCTTAAAAAATTTTAATAATATTTTTAGTTATTTAGAACTTTTAAAATCAAATAACTAAATTAATCTTCTAGAACTTTTATTGGGTTTTTTTAAAAAAAAGTTAAAAAACAAATTATATTATACATATTATAAATATTACAAATTGATCATCAAAATTTAAAAAAAGGACGAGAAGAAGAAATTCATTTGAATAATGTTTGGTTTTTAATGTTTGGTATTGTTTTAAGAAATAAAAGAAGAAGCAATGTTTGATATCGTTTTAAGAAGTAATATATATAT
>OVBE01000857.1:0-42901 GCA_900406425.1 Iberis pinnata
TATATATATATATATATATATATTTTTCTATTTCTACTATGTGTTCTATAATGATATTGATTTGTGATTGCATATCAATGTGTGAGTAGTTCACTAGTTAGGATTTAGGGTTCCCGAGGGAAATCAGAATTTGATTATTAGATTTGTCATAAGGGGATAACAATTGTTAGGTTGTTAGTCTAGACTTATTATTAATGCATGAATTAGAGTAGCTGATGACTCTGAATTTTCATTGATTTTACATATCAATTAGCATCAATTCTGAGGTCTAAAAGCGTGCTTACATCATATTTATGGTTGATTTTAGTAAGTTTATGATTTTTAGGACTTTTGCATTAGAATTTGCATATGCACGCATTTTGGAGATTTTTCAGGACTTTCAAGAATTTTCGGGAAAGATTTGTGAGATTTCAGAAAGCATCACTTAACATTGAATGGGGCAGCACTTAGCATGGAATAGACTGGATCTACCTTAGGACCAAAGCTAGATCGATCCCATACTTGCTGGGATCGATCCCACTGCCTTCTCTAGATCGATCTGAGATCGATCTCATAGCTCTACCTAGATTGATATGAGATCGATCCCACCAGCTTAGATCGATCCCAACAACACTCCAGATCGATCCCATTTCAGCCTGGATCGATCCCTCTCTCTCTCATTCAAAGAAACCTGCGAAGTCTCAAACGAAGCTAAGGAAGTACAAGAAATAGAAGCTAAGCTAAGTGTGGATCTATCACAACCTGAAGCCAGGATCGATCCCGCACTCAAATGAGATCGATCCCACACTTTCTGGATCGATCTCAGGCCCTCAACTCCTGGATCGATCCCACTCTCAAACACACCTCAGGTTGGATCGATCTCGTTTAAGCGTCCCCAGCTCAGATCGATCACGCACTTACCAACTCAAAGTCAAACACGCTCCGACCCGACCAACTCAAATCCGGATAGCACCTGAACCAAGATCCAAGACAATGATTAGCTTTTTGTCTTTAGTGTGAGTTAGGGATTTTCTCTGAACACTATGAACAATTGAATCTGAACTGTATTGCATGATCTATTATTTAAAAGACGGTGAGAGTTTGTCTCTGATTATTTGAGCATAGGGTTTAGTACTCTGAGAGGAGATTAATCTATCTTTGTCTTTCATGTTTAGAACTATTTTGAAAAGAAAATCTCTGAATGATAATTTGACTTTCAATCTTGATTACCTGTGGTTTCCCTGATGCCTAACACTTTTATTTCATAGTTGTAAACCGTTTTCTATTTACCGTTTTGATTCGTTTACAATCAACCTTAATTATTTATTCTTTAGCTTGATTTGAAACTGAAACTAAATCGTGTACTTTCTGGTCTCTGTGGATTCGATACCCTATACTTTGCTACATTGAACTGTTCTCTGCAGTATTAGTTTTAGAATTTAAATTCTAGACCTATCAAGCCCCACGATTGTTGCGATAATGAGCCTTCTTGAACTCCTATTGGGAATTCAAAAATAAAGTCTGCCAGCACTTGTGACTTTGCACTCAATCGATTTTGGTATTAAATGTCATATACGTTCGACTCTATTGCCCATTTGACTATCCTCCCAGAATGGTTATGACCATGGAGAATTGTTCACAGCGGTTGCGTCGTCATCACCACTATAGAATGAGATTGGAAATATGGGCGGAGCTTCCTTGCGGAAGTTACTACAACAAGAGCTAGTTTCTCTGCCATCGTTTTGTCTCGGGAGAAACTAAATTTTTGCTGGCGTAAAAGAATGTATTTTGGTTCGCTACATCTTCTCGGATCAGTACCCCACTCACTACAACGGGAGAAACCGCTACATATAAGTATAAGATTTCCCCCTGCACGGGTTTTGCCAACACAATTGAATTAGCAAGGTTATTCTTAGATTAGTGAATGCATTCTCGCATTGATTGTCCCAAAAGAATCACTTGTTCCCTTTCAAAAGTTGGAAGAATGGAAGACACTTGTCTGTTGATCGCGAGATAAATCTGTTTAGCGCGGCAATCCTCCATGTTAAACGTTGGACTTTCTTCAGAGTCTTGGGTGATGGCGTTAAGTTAACCGCGATTATCTGGTTGGGATTCGCCTTGATCCCTCTCTTACTTACGAGATAGCCTAGGAACTCTCCGGAGGTGATTACGAAAGTGCACTTCTCTGGATTTAGCTTCATCCTGAACTAATTGAGAGTCTCGAAGCACTTAGAGAGGTGCTGGACATGTTCATCTTTTACTAGGGATTTTACCAGCATGTCATCGATATAAACCTCCATGTTTTTGCCAAGTTGAGATGAAAAAGTTTTGTTCACTAATCTCTGATATGTTGCACCAGCGCTCTTTAAACCGAACAACATGACCTTGTAGTAGTAGAGCCCTCTATCGGTTATCAATGATGTTTCTCTTGGTCGTCCGAATTCATAATAATCTGGTTATATCCAGAGAAGGCATCCATAAAGAAGATTAATTGATTTCCTACTTTCGCCTCTACGAGTCGGTCAATATGAGGAAGCGGAAAGCTATCCTTCGGGAATGCCTTGTTAATATCCATAAAATCGACGCAAATTCTCCACTTTCCATTTTTCTTTTTCACCACTATGGGATTCGCCAACCATTCCGGGTAATGGACTTCTTTGATCGATCCGTTCACCAGAAGCTTTGCTACTTCATCATTAATGGCTTAGGACTTCTCGGGACCAAGCTTCCGCCTCTTCTGTTTTATCGGCTTGAAGTTCACATCGACATTCAATTCATATGAGATCACATCGAGACTTATTCCCGGCATATCCCTGGCTGTCCATCCAAAAGTTTGCTTATTCTGTCGTAGGAACCGAATCAGCTCACGTTTCAGTTATCCTTTTAGATGGGACCCTATGACTACACACTTCTCAGGATTCAACGGGTCAAGATGAATCTTTGTTGTGCATCTTTGTGAATCATACTCTTTACCGTTTTCTGGATTTGAGGCAAAGCGGACATCATCGGGCCTTGAACTCATATCCTCTTCTTTTGAAGAGCAACCCGAGCTCTTTAGTTGCTATTAAACCATGGACTTGACGCCTGCCATATAACATATCTTGGAATTCTTCTGACTTCCGCAGAGAACTCATACGCCACCCTTTGCTGGAAACTTCACACATTGGTGGTACGTGGACGGGATGACTTTCATTTTATGGAGCCAAGGGGTCCCCAAAATAACATTATAAGCTGCAAGTCGGTTCATAGGTTCAGGTCTTAATCCTAAATCTACACTGAAGAGAACATATTCTTGTAGTATAGTTAAGGTTCGAATCCCACAGAGACCAGACAGTATGATTCTCGGTTTAAAATTGATTCTAGCTTAGATAAAATAAAAGGAGAATGTTTTCAAAACAATTGAAAAGTAAAGCGAATAATTAAAAGTGAATATAAACCAATAAAATAAAACACTAGGGGATAGGGAAGTTCCACATGTATTTAGGTTTGAGGTTGAGGTTGACAAGAAAGATTAACAATGAACATAGTTCTCAACTAAAAAGACGACAATAGACTAATCTCCTCCCGAAGGATTAGACCCCTATGATGGAACTTCTAGAAATAAAGACTTACCTTCTCTCAAAATCTTAGATCCCTAAATCAGAAAATTAAATCATGTAGTGATTACATATTCGATATGTTCATAATCATTCAAAGACAATACTCCCGCAAGAAAAGATACTTATTCATCTAAACTAGGTCAGATTAAATAAACCAAACCCCTTTGTATTTATTAACTTCAAATCATGAACTAGGTGATCAGGCTAATTCAAGCAGTGATAAAAAATCTAGACTAAGAACCTAAAAATTTAAATCCATTAAAGTCAAACCCTAACCATCAAAACCTGTTTTCCCTAGGATATCCCTAAAACCTAACAAAGAGAATACTCAGACATAGCCAAGCAATCAACAATCATCATTAGAGAAAACATATTCAAAAACCATATTTTATATAAGTAGTAAGAGAGTTCATAATTCTTCTCCAAAATACATGTGTCAGGATTCGTCTCTCTCAGAAAAGCTCTCAAAATAATGAATTGTGTTGTGAATTGTATTATGTGTATCTCAAAATAAACCTAAGCTTCTAACTCATATAGAGTTCAAGAAAGAATAAAACCTAATACGGAAAACCAATGATAAGTCTTGAGGACGAAAACATGTTTTTGGCAAACTTCAATAAATCTCGAGCATTCAGATCAATAGATCCAAACTTCCTTAAGTTTGGTAGTCTTCAGGATCGATCGATCCAAGGGTGATCGATCGATCTACTCCATCACGTGCTGTACATTCTTCTTATGCGAGACAGCTTGAGCAGTCTTCAGTAAAATCGTCATAACTTTTGATTGCCTCAATAGATTGACCTCAAATAACTTTCATATTAAATCTAACTCACGTGCCCAATTTGAGTTAAATATAAGCCCATTCCATTCATAGCAACATCTCCAAATGTCGATCAATTTTTGGCTCTTCTGCCGAACTCTGCTTCTACATTCGTCAAATTGCATCCATTTTGTGCACAAAACCACCTTTTTGCTCCAGAACGTCCAAAATACCTAGAAGCATGAAAATATACCAAAAACACATGGAAAAATACTCGAATGATGATAAATAGCAAGTATAAATACTCAATAAAAGGCATCAAAATCAAGTGATATCAATTCTCCCATACTTAGATCTTTGCTGTCCTCAAGTGAAGCAAGACCCAATCTAGAGAAAAGGTTTTGAAAAGGACGACACAAGAACTCTCAGAAACTCAAAAACCTTAAGCATAGATATCAAAACTTAAAAGACATCGATCCTAAACAACCATTATGAAAGGATTGTTCACCACCACATACCTAAAAGTTTGTTTCCTACTCTAAATCCAACATCAATAAAACCATCAAGTCATCTCAACCAGCTCATCAAGTTTAATTTGATTAAAATAGATGCATTCTTACCTATGGGGTTTTGATTCATTGCGCACAAGAACCTCTTCTATCAAAATGCCCATACCAAACAAAGAATCAATCGACTTCTGGTCCTGACCCTTTTTCCCCCTTTCTCACTTTTTTATACTGCTTTTTTATTTTCGTACTTTCTTGCGTTTTTCTTTTCTGTTTTTTTTATATATATTTTAAAAAGCAGATGACAATTCGCTGGGGTTGACTACGGACTTCTAGGTCACGCTTTCAACCCTTTTTCTGATCCGTTTTTTTTTTTTTTCTGAAGGGAGAGAGAGAAAGGATCTGGATCATACTGAAAGAACTTGTCAGTTTTACAGAACACTGAAGAGCAAGGAACTTAACTTTCAAAGTATCTTACCACCACAAGCAAGATAAATTAAATTCAATATTAAGTCATATCATGGCAGAGCTAGCATCAAATCATTAACAAACAAAAAGATCCAGACTTTCAGAAACAAAAAAAATCAGCAATAGGGTTCCAATCCTAAACATATTAGTTAAATCTAAGCCAATAATCTAAAAAGATCAATATTATACTCACACTAGGTTGGTTATGATCACAGATTCTGGTCATTGTTCCTTCGACTCGACTTGACACGACTAATTAAAAAGAGAAATTTTTTGAAAATGTTCACCAAACTGATGAAACATAAAAAAAACATAAAATATGATAAGTAACTATACTCCCTTCCCTAGACTTAAATCACATTGTTCCGGTGTGAAGTAAACCCAAGAGAAGGAATAATGACCGTAAAATAAATATGTAAGATGAATAGTTCAAAAGAATTTCAGTACTTACCTGGAACAAAGATCGACTGAATTTTATTACGATGGATCGATCGACAACATATTAAAAACTTCATGGACATGGATCGATCGATCGGTATGTCCGACCTAATTTTTGAATTTTCCTGAAACATCTCTTAAACTCAAAAATAAAAATTAATAGATTAGTTAACTAATTAGGACTGACTATAAACAAAAAAGGAGAAAAATCAAATTAGTGGGTTGCCTCCCACTCATCGCTTTATTTAAAGTCTATAGCTAGACCCACTTACCTTCTATGCTGAATCTAGTTCAGCTCCAATAGAGACAATAGTTCTACCATCCTTTTCCGAGATCTGCAGCTTCAACATCTTATTCATTGCTGCCTTCTTGAGATCCTTCCCTTTTTTTAAGACCTTGAACAAAAGGAATTCTAACCTTAGAGAACGGTTTTGGAAAACCTTTACTCTTCACTATGTACTCAACCCATTCTTCACCCAATGACTTGGGAATCAAAGTCATGTGAGTTTTCCTCCTGTCTTCTTTCAAACTTCCTTCACCTTTACCCTTGTCTTTTGAAGTTGGTTTTGGTGCACCCTTTTCTTTTCCTTGATCAGTCAGATCCAACTCATCATTCTCATCGATCTTCTGTAAGTTTATCTTCGCCCTCTTCTTTATTCTTGGGGTGGAACCCTTGAGTAGAACTTGAGACTCATTGCTCATGACTTTAACATCAGAGTCTTCAGATTCGGTCTGAGAGGCCTGCTCCGCTTTTACCTCTTTGATCATGATGATCCTTGATGTAGGTTTGTAACGTACTAAGGGATAGTAATATGTTTTCTGGATGTTGGTGAGATAGATTCTCTTCTTAGGAACATACATCACAACTCCTACTGATGCTAAGAACTTTCTTTCTAGAACTAGCGATCCTTTAGAATTCCCATTCATGTCAAAGACATGGAAATCAATCGGGACTATGCAATCTCCTACTTGCACCATCACATCAACTACGAAACCACTAGAAGACATGACAAAATTGTTAGTCAATGCAAATGACATTCCCAAAGGTCTTATATCCTTAAGTCCCAGCTTTTCAGCGACCATCTTTGACATGACACTAATATTAGCACCAGTGTCATACATCGATTCTTTGAACAGGACTCCTTTAACCTTTATTGGAATCAAAAAATTCTCCTAGGTGCTCTATCTTCTGAATTCTTCTTAATGGAAGAAATTGTTGAGAAACAACATCATAGTACATGTGTTCTTCAGTAGGGATCTGAGGCCTGTTGGGGGCACGAGGTCTGAACTTTTGCAAGTTGCTTTGATTTTTGTGTAGTTTTTAGAGGTGGATCGATCTATCCCTCCTTGGATCGATCGATCTCTTTGTTCTTCAGAAATTGGTCCGATGGATCGATCAATCATTTCTTTCACAATTTACCAGACCGGATGGATCGATCAATCTAGGTTGGATCGATCGATCTAAAGCTTCTAAGCTTTTCTGTAACTTTGGATCGATCGATCCTTCCTTGGATCGATCGATATGAACCTCTGCATCACTTTTCATATTCCGAAAATCTGCAGATTTTGCAGACTTTTCATCCTTTCCATCAGAACTTGAATTCATTGCCTTGCAATATCCCTTGGGATTATCTTCAACCTTTCCTGGTAGCATACCAGCTTGTCTTTTAACTAATTCAGAAGTTTGAGCCATTTGTACATCTAACTTCTTCACATGAGTAGACGATGATTCGAATTTGTTGTTCAAATCGTTATACATACCATCCAACTTTGCATTCAGATTCTTTTCAGACTGCTGTTGACTCTCTAAGATTTGTTTCAACATCACATCCATCTTATTATCTTGCTGAACTTGAGGTTGAACCGTTTGTTGGAAACCAGGTTGAGGGGTTTGTTGAAAACCACCTGATTTCTGGACAAATGTCTGTCCAGACTTCTGTGCAAAGGTATTCTGGGGAGGATAAGACTGATCTTGAGGATTCGCAACATTTGTACTCCTCCATGACAGATTACCTTTGTTGTAACCTGGATTGTACCCTTGGTTGTAGAATCTTTGTCCATGGCTATTAATATAGCTAACCTCTTCGATGTTCTCAGATTCATTGACTGCAAAGCAGTCAGCTTCAACTTTCTCAACATCTTCAACAAAACTGACATGTTTCTCATTCTGTTTCTTAAGAAACTGAGTGAGAAGCTCCTTTACCTCTGCTAGTCCAGAATAGTATGAACTAGATGATCTCTTTCTTCGATCATAGTCAGGACAATGGTTGCTATTACTAGAAGCAAGGTTGTCAATTAGCTTGTAGGCTTCATTCACGGGTTTAGTCATTAAATCGCCATTACTAGCTGTGTCTAGAGAGAGTTGGTATTTCTGATCAATACCTCTAAAGAAGGTGTTCAAGAGGTTCAACTCAGAAAAACCATGATGGGGACATTCCCGCAGGTACTCTTTGAACCTGTCCAATGCTTCATAGAAGGATTCCACCGGTCCTTGCTGAAATGGAGAGATCTTACTTCTCAAATTGTTGGTTCGGGTGGAGGTGTAAAAGTGATTCAGAAACTTGGCTTTACACTCATCCCAAGTTTCTGTTGAGTTAGCAAGTAATGACTTAAGCCACCTCAGAGCTCTATCAGCTAAAGAATGATTGAAGAGCTTACAATGTACGAATTCTTTAGAGAATCCATTCAGCTATCAATGTGATCCATAGGATGCTCAGTAGACAAGCCATGAAACTGGTTTTTTCTTAGCAACTGGATCAGCTAAAATGAGAACTGGTAGTCTTGTCTCTAAGGTTGTGGAGGGTGGAGGGCATTCCTATTGACTAAGAAGGCTTTAGGGTTGTTGAAATTGCCAACTAGTACCCTGTTTTAGTGAGGTGGGCGATTTCGGTTCAGTCCAGGTGGGACTTGTTCGCCATTTTCATCGCCTATATTAGCGTTTTCAGCTTTTCGGTTTGCATCTCCTTCCGGCTGTATCGGTAGAAATTGATTGCTGTTTCCTCCTTGTTGGTTGTGCGCCAACTGTCTTATTTGTTCCAGTCTTGGAGGGTTTTGGAAAATTGGGACTACTTGAATGATCGGATTCTGAATGACGTTGTCAGCCATTAGTGTGGATGAAGTTGCACTTCTTCTATACTTCCAGTTTGAACGTTCTAATCTTGCGAGTTCTTCGTTTATGAGATTAAGCAGTTCAGGTGATTTGTCAGATCTCCTGGTCATGCACCTTCAAAAAAAAACAAACAAAAAGAACGAGATCAGTATTGAAAAATAAAAATCTTAGACTAGACTCTAAGAAAAACTTAAAAGGCATTGTATTGGTCCCCGACAACGGCGCCAAAAATCTGATAGGTTCAAGTTTTAATCCTAAATCTACTCTGCAGAGAACATATCCTCGTAGTATAGTTAAGGGCCGAATCCCACAGAGACCAGACAATACGACTCTCAGTTAAAAATTGATTCTAGCTAAGATAAAATAAAAGAGGGAATGTTTTCAAAACGATTGAAAAGTAAAGTGAATGTCAACCAATAAAATAAAAACGCTAGGCGATAAGGACGTTCCACAGGTATTCAGGTTTGAGGTTCAGGTTGACAAGCAAGATTAACAATGAAAATAGTTCTCAATTCAAAAGACGATAATAGACTAATCTCCTCCCGAAGTATTAGACCCCTATGATAGAATTTCTAGAAATAAAGACTAACCTTCTCCCGAAATTTTAGATCTCTAAATCAGAAAATTAGATCATGCAATGATTACACATTCGATATGTTCATAAGCATTCAAAGAAAATACTCTTGCAAGCAAAGATACTTATTCATCTATACTAGGTCAGATTAAATAAACCAAATCCCTTTNTCAGAAAATTAGATCATGCAATGATTACACATTCGATATGTTCATAAGCATTCAAAGAAAATACTCTTGCAAGCAAAGATACTTATTCATCTATACTAGGTCAGATTAAATAAACCAAATCCCTTTGTATTTATTAACCTAAAATCATGAACTAGGTGATCAGGCTAAGTCAAGCAATGATAACAAATATAGACTAAGAACCTAACAATTTAAATCCATTAAAGTCAAATCCTAACCATCAAAACATGTTTTCCCTGAGATATCCCTAAAACCTAACAAAGAGACTACTCTGACATAGCCAAACAATCAACAATCATCAATAGAGAAAACATATTCAAAAACCAGATTTTATAAAAGTAATAAGACAATTCAGAATTCTTCTCTAAAATACAGGTGTCAGGATTCGTCTTTCTTAGAAAAGCTCTCAAAATAATGAATTGTGTTGCGATCATTCGGATCGATCGATCCAAACTTCCGTAATTTTGGTTTTCTTCAGTATCGATCGATCTAAGTGTGGATCGATCGATCTATTCCATCATGTGCTGCACATGCTTCTTATGCGAGACAGCTTGACCAGACTTCAGTAAAATCGTCATAACTTTTGATTGCCTCCATGGATTGACCTCAAATCACTTTCATATGAAAGCTAACTTACGTGGCCAGTTTGAGTAAAATCGCAGCTCATTCCATTCATAGAAACATCTCCATATGTTGATTAAAGTTTGGCTCTTCTGCTGAACTATGCTTCTGCATTCGTCAAATTGCTACCATTTTGTGCACAAAACAACATTTTTGCTCCAGAACGTCCAAAATACCTAGAATCATGAAAACATACCCAAAACACATGGAAAATACTCGAATAATGACAAATAGCAAGTATAAATACTCACTAAAAGGCATCAAAATCGAGTGATATCATCGGTTTACTATAGTAAACTCAATAAGCTTATGGAAACCTTGTGTGGACACTGGAAGTCTTATCTTCCCAAGTGACATTTCCATTGCTCCGCTAAATCTTGTCAAGCGGATCGGGGGACCCCTCACTTCTGAGCTATCGAGCCTCATTCTTTTGAGCGTGTCTAGGAACATGACATTCATCATGCTCCCTGTATTGATCAATACTTGCGATATTTTGCAGTTTGCTCTGATGTCAAGTTCCAACAACCAGAACATCATCATACGACTTTACCGAAGAGACAAATTCTCGACAATGTCTTGACCCCCATGATGAAATCTATCCTCTTCTTTTGAGGAGCCTTTGAAGTATCACCTCAATCCGGACTTTCTGCCCTCTTCCCTACGGGAGTTTCTCTATCCTCTTCTGGGGACTCCATCTCTCGAATAATCGCCTCCAAGTCAATTCCACTTTTCAGCTCTCCTTTGTTGAACTTCTTACTAAGAAAGTTCTTCAGGTTAAAACACTCATGCATGGCATGGCCGTTGCATTTGTGTAACTCGCAATAAACATCTGGGTCGCATCTTAGCATTCGCGGTCCATCTCTTCTCTCTTGCTTTCGCCCCTTCTTTCTCCACATTATACGAGTGGGACCCCTTAGAACTTCCTCAAAATTGCATGTTGTCTTTTTTTCTCGAGTTTCTTTTGTGGGAGGGCAGAATCAGAAGTTCCTCTCACAATCTTGAATTTCTTGGAGAGAGCAACTTTCTCCTCTTCGGCGATCATCTAGTTTGCGGAGCAATGGAGACCGTCTTTGATCGTCTCCGTCTTGTGAATCGTCAGATCGAAACAAATGGGGACTTATGCCATAGTCCATGTTTGAGTGCAACTAGTGCCGTCGACTCGCTTACACCAACCACCTTTGCTTTGACACTCTTGAAGCATTCAATGAAGCTTCAGAGCGATTCAATTGGACCTTCACTTAGAGTTCAGAGGTCAGCATCCGAGGTTCCTTTATCCATGAAAATGGAATAATGCTTCAGGAATACCGTCGACAAATGTGTTTGGTTGTCGATCGAACCTCCCTAGAGTTGGGAAAACCACTCGAGGGCCGATCCTGTCAAATTTTCAACAAAGAGTCTGCAGTATCCTGCATCTTTTTCTTCTTCCCTAAAATGTGCTCTTGTTATGGAAATCCTGAAGGCTGTCATGTGCGCCTTTGGGTCAGACTTCCCTTCATAAAGAGGGAGTCTTAGCTTTCCAGTGTCCCTTATCTGCGCCTCAGCAATGTGCATGGTGAAATGAGTCCTCTCTGTTTGCGCGATCGATATCAGGGGCCGCGCTAGCGACTCTGTGGACCTTTGACGTCACTGCGAGGAGCTTGGCGTTTACCTTATCAATAGATCTCCAACGCGCGTCATAATTATGATCTCTTTGGTCATGTGAACTTTTTCCAAGGTTATCTTCGGCTCTTCGTATGGAGCTTGGAGTGTGCAGCTCTCCAGGGTCTCATAGGGTTCTCTAGTTTTCAGCTCCCCAATAGGAATTCCGGATGCCCCCAGCTCTCTGCTCGGAATTCTGGGGATCTTCAGCTCTCCGGTTTGCATCCAGAGAGCTCTTCAGCCTCTCTGTTGAGAGAACATGATGTCTTTAGCTATCCTGTTCACGCCTAGGAGCTCTTAAGCTCGCTGATTCGGACCTAGAAGACCGCCAGCTCTCCGGTTTGAATCTAAAGGATCGTCGACTCTTCGGTTTGGACCCACAGGATTATCAGCTCTCCTGTTCGCGCCTAGCACCTCCTCATCTCTCTGATTCGGACCCAGAGGATCGCCATCTCTCTTGTTCGCGCTCAGGAATTCTTCAGTTCTTGGGTTTGGACCCAGAGGATCGTTAGCTCTCCGGTTCGCATCTAGAGAGCTCTCGCCTCTGATTCCACCACCTCATGTGTTCTCCAGGGTCAAGACAATTGGCTCGGCTTTCCCCGTCGGGTTCGTCAGAGCTCCAAGGCGAACCTCCGAATCCGACTAGATATTTTTCAAGGTCACGAGTCGGGTCGTCATATGCTCCTCGTGATTATTGAAGCAAGCGATGAGTGCGTTGCTTAATTATTTCTTTCTTTTCTACGGATGCCACCAGTGTCGCGAGCATCATCTTCAGCTTGGCTAAGGAATCCTAGTTCATGACTGAGGCCTCCTGGTTCGCGGCAGGGACATGCTGGTTCTCAATATGAGTATCCGTTGGTGTTTCCACTGCTTAAAATCGGGTAAAGTGGACGTTCTTCAGCAAATTCACCGGGATGTTTGTCTACTCTCCCCACAGTCGGCACCAAAATGTGTGAGCAGAATCTCTCACACAAAAATATCAAAAATAATCTCAAGAACAATTATGAAATATAAATTTTATTGATAAGTGTTTGCTATAATTTCTCTTAAAAGTTATAGAAGTGATATTTCTCAAGAGTTTACTCAATGAAAAATCCTAGGAGCCACTCCTCTCCTATTTATAGCATCAACCCCTTTATGAGCTCTCTTTATGAGTATTTATTGCGGATATTCTCTTTTAAATTCTCCTGTGTAACTGTCGATTATGTCATACATGAGGCGCAATTTTCGGCGGTCAGCTCGGAGAGCGTTGACCAATCTTGTGCGTGTTGGATCAGCTCTCCTCATAAGCTATCCTTTCCTGGTGAGTCCAGCTATCCTCTCCTGGCAAGTCCAGCTCTCTTGGCGAGTCCAGCTCTCCTGGCGAGTCCAACTCTCCTGGTGGACTCACTTGTCTTTACGGGCTCGCTTTCCTGAAGTGGGCTTGGAAAACCCAATTACTCGGTGGGCCGGGTCAAACTCCTAAAATCCGACCCGAGAGAACTTTCACTCTCTAGTTTGACAACGCCGCCGCGAAGCAGCTTCAAACCTCATCGAACGCCATGTGAGTTTGTAGCAGAAAGAGTAGGGAGATTATTAAGATGGTGTGAGAAACTTGTCAATGGGAACACCATCTCTGTCTTTCACCGACAAGTTTGGAGATCGCGGTGCGCCAGTCTTGTGTTCAGAAGAAGCCAGTGAGGTGTCCTCCATCTCCTCCGCTTACCACGACTCAACTAGAAAATCTGGATCTAGATCTAGTAAAAACGAGAGATAGAGAGAAAAAACGAAGAGAAGAATTTTTTTTGGATTAGATAGAATAGAATAGTAAGTTGGTACCATATAGAAACATGTTAACATAAACACTGAACTCTAAACTTTGATCTTGCAGTACACGCATAGTCATGTGAAGATAAATTATCATCAATCTTTTAAATTAATTATATGATAATATATATATATATATATATATATAAATAATAATTATACCAATTTTTTTGTATACTATAAATAAATATTTGTTTTTTTTATTCTAACACAAAACAAAAGACAAATTTTATAACGTCTATGTACATATCACTTGTGTACATGATGCTTAATATTCGATGTACACAATGATTATTGTATATACACGATGCTAATCATCATATGTAAATAATGATAATGCAGTTTGTGCACAACGTCGTGTAAAAAATATTCGTCTACACAATGATCATGTAGTTTGTGTATACAATAATCTTGCAATCTGTGTAACCAATGATTATATAGGTTGTCTACATTTTCGTGTACATGATGCTGATTATATGGTGTACATAATGATAATGCAGACTGTGTACAATGACGCTTATACAAGACCATGATGCCGTATACAAATTGCATGACATTGCAAAAAAAAAAAAAAAAAAAAAAAAAAGAGANAAATATAAGTCAACAATCAAAGATGCATTGTAAACAATTTTTTCAGTAATTATTGTCTGTCACAGTTTTGTTGTTATTTCGTCACTATATTGCAACAGAAAAATTTGTGACTAAAAAGAATCACATATAGCAACGTAAATGTGACGAAGATATAACAGTTAGTAAGATGGGTGACCATAGTGTGACAAAATGTATCACCATATTAACATTATATAGACTAAAGGAAAAATCACAAATCAGTAATATAATTAAAATTTGTAATTAAGTGTTTATACAATATTTGTTAAAAGTAATTATTAATTTTACTTTTATAATGACTTTTGCAAAAACTTGTAACTAGTTCGAAATCAAATCAAAACCCTGAATTGAACGAAGTTTTAAGAGTCAAACTCGATCCATAAATTTTAAAATATTTGAATAATACCTCAATATCTAATAACAAACTCGAATTAGCATTACGACATATATGGCGCAGCTCGAACTAAATGAAACAAGACTCCCACTACTAAATAGATGCAAGGATAAATTCAAGTCGAAGATTCCTCTGTTTAAGGTTAATGGTTTGAACTATTTGAAGATTATTCCGCCATGTTTTTTTTTTTTTATTTGTTGAATACAAAAACTCATTTTAAAAAATTGTTTAAGGGGCATCAGCTGATTACAAAAACTCAAACAATGTTCAGAATCATTTGATAATTTACGAAAGAACAATAATCTATACTTTATGAAAATAACATAAGCTCAAGCATCTGTATCACCAACTTTTCTCCCTAAATCCACCGGATCGCTTTTTGCGAACCCTAGAATCACGGTTATATCGCAAGAACCTTCCTCTCGCTCTCCGTGCCAAATTAATAATCACAGTTACAATGTACGTTGTTGCATCGTATTTCTTATTTACAAAAGTAATAATGCCAATGAACACTATCTCCGATGAAGAAGGTACAAAAATATCTCTGCACCTAAACCCTAAGTTTTCATTTGTGACTTCCTTAATTTGAGGGTTTTTTGTTCTGGTTTCTGAAAGAGAGGATCATGAGCTCGAGGATGAAGAGGGAGAGTGTAGGTAATATTGTATATACTTAAGGGTAGATTAGACATTTATTAATGATACTTAGGTCTAATCATTGTATAAACATAAGACAACCTCTTTAACGACACATAATGATATACAGAAAACTTCATTCTTTCAAGCTTTCTGAGATGGTATCAGAGTAGTGACTCGCAATACAAAAGTCGACCTTGTTTCTTTGATCTCCATATGATGAATTTAATGTTCTTTCTGTTTCTTTTCTTCTATTTTTGACCTTATCTTCTACAATTCTCTTCTCGGACAGATTTTCTTTGAATGGGTGATAATTCAAATGTTACTCGTCCCACACGAACTCGCAAAACCATCGAACCCTATGACCTATCAGCAGGAGACAACCCTGGTTGCATCATTTCTCACCCTCTTCTTCGAGGTCCAAATTATGATGAATGGGTCACGAACATTTGTTTGGCATTAAAAGCTCAGAACAAATTCAGTTTTGTTGATGAATCTATCCCAAAACCGCCTGATGGTGATGAAGATCTTGAAGACTGGTGGGCAAATAATGCCATGGTTATCTCCTGGATCAAGCTTACTATTGATGAAAAGCTTCGGGCTTCCTTGTCTCATTATGAAAGTGTTCAGGAACCGTGGGATCACATTCAGAAGAGATTTTCTGTGCGTAATGGACAAAGAGTCCAACGTCTGAAGACCGAGCTTGCTAATTGTCATCAAAAAGGTCATGCTATGGAAGTTTACTTTGGAAAACTTACACAATTGTGGACTAGTCTAGAAGATTATCATTGCGCTAAGACAATGGAGGTAGTTCAGAAGGAATGTGAGGAAGAAAAAGTTCACCAATTTTTAATGGGATTGGATGAAACACAATATGGTTCGGTGAAATCTGTATTACTCTCTCGCAATCCCTTACCAACTTTGGATGAGGCATACAATGTGCTTTTCCAAGATGAAGAATCAAAGCTTGCGACACAATTTCACTCGGACCATGTTGAAGAAGGCGCATTTGTGGCTTAGGCTCTGTCTTGTTCTAAACCAACACTGCAATCATGCCCAACCTGTACTGTTTGCGGTAAAATGGGACATTTGGTTGAGAATTTTTTTCGTAAAATTGAATACCCCGAATGGTGGATTGATCAAAGTAAGAATCGCCAATCTTTTTCATCTCACCCGTCTTCATGCGTGGTCTGTGGTCGGGCTCGGAATAATGATACAGCACGTGCCAATTTTGTCTCCGTGGTACCTCATTCTACTCATGGTCCTATTATTACTAATGCTGATCGCGTCAGATTCAGTGGCTTGAACAATCAACAGTGGGAAAGCTTAGTTCTCTTATTGAATGGAAGAACAAATGTTGCACCATCACATCTCTCTGGTAATGTTCCCTCATCTTCTTGAATTCTTGATACTGGTGCTACTAATCACATGACGGGGTCGATTCTTGTATTTGCTAGTCTTTGTAATATGCCTCATGTTTACATCCGTCTTCCCAATGGTCATCATATTATCTTGACCAAACAAGGAATGGTTAAGATGAGTTCTGTATTAACACTTCAAAACGTGTTGCTTGTGGATGGCTTGAAGTGTCATCTGATTTTTGTTTCTCAACTAGCTCGTGATAGAGCCTGTGTATTTCAGATAATTGATGCATTGTGTGTGATTCAGGACCGCATTACCAGAATGCTGATTGGAGCGGGTGAACACAACAATGGATTGTATTTTTTCTGGAGCATTGAGGTTCAAGCTGCGTTGCACACCTCTACTGATTCATCAACAGAGTTATGGCAACAACGCTTAGGACATCCTTCTCTGAAAGCTTTGGATTTACTTGCTATTTTTGATTTGAGTAATAACACGTTTGATTATAAAGCGTGTGAGATTTGTATTCGAGCCAAACAATCTCGTGACTCTTTTCCTATTAGTTTGAATAAAACATCTCGTGTTTTTGAACTAGTGCATTGCGATATTTGAGGTCCGTATCGAACACCAACCCTATGTGGTTCCACTTATTTCTTGACGTTATTGGAATATAATTCTCGTGCTCTTTGGATATTCTTATTACTGGATAAACAGGAAGCTCCAGCACAACTCAAAGTATTCATCGCAATGGTGGAACGCCAATTTGAGACAAAGCTAAAAGTCATTCGCAGTGACAACCGTAGTGAGTTTATTTTTCTGCGCGATTACTTTAACTGACATGGCATCCTTCATGAAACCTCGTGCGTATGTAATCCTCAACAAAATGGTCGGGTTGAAAGAAAACATCGGCACATTCTGAATGTAGCACGAGTTCTACGGTTTCAAGCGTCATTACCGATTAAATTATGGGGATATTGTGTTCTTGCGGCAGGATATCTCATCAATCGAACACCAACTTCAAGTTTGAATGACAAAACTCCTTTCGAGTTATTGTATGCTCGTCCTCCACCTCTGTCTCACCTCCATGTGTTCGGCAGTTTATGTTATGTTCATAATCAAAAACGCAGTGGTGATAAATTTGAAATGCGCTGTCACAAAGGGGTCTACATTGGTTTTCCTTTTGGCCAAAATGGGTGGAAAATCTATGATTTGGAAACTGGAAAAATTCGGGTTTCTAGAGATGTTTTGTGTCAAGAAAAAAAATTTCCTTTTGCCATTACTAATCCATCGATACATATTGTATCTTCTACTTCTAATGGGCATAATCTTGCTTATTTTGAAGATGATTATGCAGATCCTATTCCTGCTGTTGCTCCTCAAACTCCAATTAATGAGCATGCATCACTTGCGCGAGTTTCGAAACCACCTGCAGCTCCTGTCGCAACTGTAGAGACTGATGCGCCTCACGCGCTTGCTGCGGCTCCTGATACAGCTCATGCGCCGGCTGTAATGCTTGATCCAGCTCCTGATACTGCTAATGAACTTGTGCTGGACGCTGAGCAGGCTATTACTCTCGTCCCTACTCCACTTACAACGCTTGATCGTGGCCAATGTCAACGTCACAAGCCTGCTAAACTTGCATATTATGTTCAACATACTGTTGCTCATGACGGACCTCACTCATTGGACAATCACTTGTTATATTAGAGACTCTACTCCTCACACACCGCATATCTCCATGTTATTACTTCCGCTACAATCTTGCAACACTATTATGAAGCTGTTAACGATGCCAATTTCAGAACAGCTATGCGAGCAGAGATTGAAGTATTAGACGCCAATCAGAATTGGACAATTCAAAAGCTTCCTCCTGGTAAGAAAGCAATTGGTTGTAAATGGGTATACACCATTAAATTCAAGTCTGATGGCACTATTGAATGATACAAGGCACGATTAGTTGTTCTTGGGAACAAGCAGATTGCTGGACAGGACTATGCCAAAACATTTCCCCCGGTTGTTAAGGTAGCCACAATTCAGACTGTTTTGGAAATTTCTGCAACCAAAAACTGGGAGGTTCACCAAATGGATGTTCATAATGCATTCCTACATGGTGATCTTCTTGAAGAAGTTTATATAAAATTTCCTCCGAGATTTTGCACCAATGATCCATCACAGGTTTTTCATCTCCAAAAGTTGTTGTATGGTCCCCGTCAAGCTCCGCGATGTTTGTTTGCGAAGCTAACTCAAGCAGCGATTCACTACGGCTTCGAAAAATGCAGGTCCTGTTACTCTATTTTTATACTTCGACAAGGAGATACTCGGCTACATGTATTGGTTTATGTGGATGATTTAATCGTCATGGGCACTTCACCAGCCTTGATTCAACGCTTTAAAGACTACTTGCATACCCGTTTCCGCATGAAAGATCTTGGCATATGAAAATATTTCTTGGGTCTTGAAGTCTCTCGTAGTCCTCATGGTATTTACTTGAGCCAACGTAACTATACATTGGATATTATCTCTAAGCTTAGTCTTCTTAGCTCACAGCCAAGCTCTTTTCCGATGGATCAGAACCATCACCTACCTTAATCGGATTCCCGACCCTGCTTCTTATCGTCGTTTGGTTGAACGACTTATTTATCTCGCTGCAACATATCCGGACCTTGCTTACTCGATTCATGTGCTAACAAAATTAATGCAGCATCCAAAACAACCTCATTGGGACGCTGCTAGTGGAGTAGTGCGTTATTTGAAGACGACTCCAGGACAGGGAATCTTCCTACGAGCCGATTCACCTCTCAAGTTGACTTGGTGCGATGCGGACTGGACAATCTGCCCTTTAACTCGATGTTCGATAACAAGTTATTTGATTCAAATTGGTAATTCTCCTATCTCTTGGAAGACGAAGAAGCATAAAACCGTCTCCTGCTCTTCGGCTGAAGCTGAGTATCGATCCATGCAATACACAATCCACAATTTTTTTTGGATCGAATGCCTATTTTGGCTTTAGGTATCGCTACTTCTTCACCAATACCTCTTCATTGTGATGTCCGACTGCAATACATATTGCTGCCAATCCAGCGTTTCATGAGCGCACAAAGCATGTTGAGCTCGATTGTCACTACGTTCGTGACTCTGTACAAAACGGTACTATTACGACTCATTATGTTTCCTCGAAAGACCAGCTCACATATATGATTGTGAAGATATGTTGGACTATAAAAGATTGTAAACATGAATACATTTCACTTTTGGAACTTTTGATTATATGTTTTTTTAATATAACTTGTGTATCTTAAAACCTTGTGGGATATACAGGCAATGGTTTGTGGTTACTTCTCGGATAAATTGGAAGACCAATAAAAAGCTCATAAATAAGAAAAGTACTTTAAGTGGCTGCATTATTTTGTAAGTATCTGTTTAAATGCAATTAAATTTTAAACCTCCAAGGTGGCACTTACTGACAACTTAAACATTGACAATTTTTCACTAACACTTCAGACATTTATCTTGACATTTTAGCATATTAAACTTTCAACTTCGTTCCCGCCATAAAAAAATGTTTACCGTAACAGTAATTCCAGTGATGACTTGGCAAAAAATAATATTTTTAATTCACTGATATGGCGGTTACACTCCACCAATTCATCCCTTTGGGCAGATTGGATTAGACTTTACATGCTCCGGGGATCCACTTTCTGGGATCCTAGCCTTCCAGAACGTGGCTCATGGATATTGCGAAAGTTGATGAAGATTCGGTCCATCACTGCACCTTTCCTAACCACTCGCATCAATGATGGGAAGTCCACCTCTTTCTGGTTCGAATGTTGGTCTTCATTGGGTGTTTTATTTGATCGTGCAGGTCCTCCCGAGTTGCGGGAATTCAATATCGCTCGTAATGCTTGTGTAGCTGATGCAGCAAATCAGATTGGATGGCGCTTACGCCATTCCCGGGTCCCCCACCTTCGTGTCTTACATGATGAGATTGTGAACCTCCGACCACCCCAACCATCAAGTGGTCACGACCAGCCGTTGTGGAAGCATGGACAAGATTACAAACCCACCTTCTACTCTGCCTCAACATGGAAATAGCTAAGTTGTTCATACCCGACCCTACCTTGGTCAAAAACGATTTGGTTTTCATAAGAAATTTCACGCTATGCGTTCATCTCTTGGCTTGCTGTACTTGACAGGTTATCTACGAGAGCAAGAATGCGAAGTTGGGGACATCTGCAACACTGTCCCTTATGTGGGGAAAGAGATGAGACTCGCGAGCATCTCTTTTTCGCTTGTCCGTACTCTTACACGGTCTGGTCGGATTTGACCTCCACCCTTCTCCACCGTCATCTTTCACCTGACTGGACAACCACTCTTCGCTCACTCCGCCATCCATCTCACTAGCGGTTAGATATCATCCTGCTAAAAATGTGCTTTAAAACTTTCATCTACAACATCTGGAGGGAGCGGAACAACCGCATCCATTCACACCGGCCCAACCCGCCTTCCATGCTTCGAAACCGTATTCATCAGACAATAACCAACCGAATTACAAGCCTTGCATATGACTCAACATCTCCCTTTTCCAATCTTCAAACCCGATGGCAATAAGCTTCACGGTAGCCCAACGTCTCCGCTTTGCAGCTTTGCTCAGCCCGCATTTTCCCAGTCCTTAGGTGGTACTCGTGTGCTTTGTACTCTTTTTCCTGCTTCTAGTTTTAACCCACATGATTTTCTAGATGCATGTTTTAACGAGGCAAACACCTAGTACACCCCCTCCCTAAGGACTTCCATCCTGTTTTCTTACATGCTTTTTTCTGCTTTTGGCTTCTCTATTTTTCAAAGCATCTGTTGTAAATAAACTTATTGTTCTTTGATTTATAAATTTAATATTTCATCAAAAATATATATTTTTAATGATAATTAATTATAAAAAATTCAAAAATTTTTTTTAAAAATTTGAAAAAATTATTAAAAAATTCACAAAATTATAAAAAAACCAGAAAAACTATCAAAAAATATAAAATGTATAAAAATTATAAAAGTTATGAAAAGAATTCTAAAATTTTCCTAAAATTCAGAATATATAATAAAAAATTAGAAAAATTTTAAATTAAAAATTTTAAAAGTTAAAAATTAGAAAATTAAAATAAATTATAAAACTAAAAATATGAATTTTTCTAAAATTTAAAAATTCAAAAAATTATAAATAATTCAAAAATTATCATTTTAAAAAATATAAAAATTTCAAAAGCTGTAATAATTTTTTTTATAAGAGTTATCTATATAAAAATTATTATAAAATTATACAATACTAGTGTCATGGGTGTATATATGTCAAGATTAAATTCATAACCTTAGTGAATAAAAATTCATAATCTTTATTCATCAAGACTATTAGAAGTCAATATTCCACATAAATTATGAGTTGCAATAATGAACTGACACTCAAAAGATTCAATGTATTGAGGTAAATATTAATTTTATCTTATATAAATGTTTTACAGCTTTTGAAATTTTTATATTTTAAAAAAGTTAAAATATTATATTTTTTAAAAATTATAATTTTGGAATTATTTATAATTTTATGAATTTGTAAATTTTAGTAAAAAATTCATATTTTAATTTTTTTATAATTATATTTTAATTTTCTAAGTTTTTTTACTTTTGAAATTTTAATTTTCTTAATTTTTTATTATATATTCTGAAATTTTTAAAAATTTTAGAATTTTCACAACCTCTCGAACAAGGCTTTGAGCCGAGCTTGGGTGTGAGCTTCTCACTCCCTTTGCTCTGCCTGCATCTCATTCCTTGTCATCTCCACAACCTCTCGAACCAGTGAATCTTGTATATGACCCGTTTTCTTTTTCGTGTGGATGTCCTCTATAAGCTCCATGAGCATCAGTGGATGGCCAGTCTTACGCCTCTGTTTTAAAATGAGAATCAAAATTAGATTCACGTACTAAATTTGGAATTTTCAAAATGATTTCATACCATCTCAGCGGCTCGAGTGACCACACTCTTAGACTATACCGGTTCTGTTTGTTGGTCGTCGACTTTTATTTGTCTTCTCCTCCTCCCAATATTTGATGAAGTCCTATAAGACTTCATCATACATCTGTGAAATTGGTTGGTACTTTCAATTATCTAATTCTTACCGCAAAATAGTAGAACCAGTACTCCTGGTCCTCACTTAACATATTTTCTCTATAAATTTCATCAACCATTTGAGCCGTAGGTGCCCCAAAATCTACTTCCGTCCTATGTTCCTCTATCCTATCGGCCACTGGTTCGTTACCACTACTACTAGCAACAATATCAGGTCGTTCTCCATGTAAATATCAAATCTTATAACTCGTCATAAAACCAATCACATACAAGTGATTTCATACAAAATCTATCATGATGATGTGAGAATTCTGACATAAAGAGCATGGACATGTTAACTTAGATTGCGTTGTGCTCGAGGTTGTCAACATGCTAATTCCGTGAACTCCATAAGACCACGTGCATATTCGTCATTCAAAAAGCTTTGTATCTGGATTCATTCTTTTACCATTCATCCATGATCGAAAATAGGGAGGAGTAGACATATTTTGTTCAGTTATATGTGTTGAGTGTGTGGTGAATGAATGTGGAGTGGTCTGGTTATATAGGCACTATAAGTGACGGATTACTTCCGGATATGTTCATCAGTAAATCGAATATAATCGTTGGCAACGGATTAAAACGGCTACTTTGTACCGTGAAAATTTACTAGACGTCTATGTGACGTATTTTAGATGGATCTATCCATCCGTATATCCGTCAGTTTTTACTGACAGATGTTTATCCATCAGTATTTTGCTGACCGACCTAAATCCGTCACTTTTTCCGTCGGTAATTACTATCATCCGTCAGTCCCTCCGATCACTTTGCTAACGCTTTCTTGTAGTGTTTTGGGGCATAAAGCGCATGTCTCAAACGCATGCTCAAACTAGCGACCTCGAAGCTTCTCCCCTTGAACTTTACCAGCCCAGCTATTAACGCTT
The DNA here is from genome assembly GCA_900406425.1 of Iberis pinnata. Classification (NCBI taxonomy): domain Eukaryota; kingdom Viridiplantae; phylum Streptophyta; class Magnoliopsida; order Brassicales; family Brassicaceae; genus Iberis; species Iberis pinnata. The sequence goes on from OVBE01000857.1 coordinate 23,713, forward strand.
GGTTGTTTACATTGTGTTGATTGTTAGATTGTTAGGTTGTGATGGCTTGATTATTTGGAATGGTTTAGAAATGTTTATGGTTTTGAGAAGCTTTTTGATTTTGGATAGATTTAGGATTATTAGATTATGTTTTGAATGTGTTGTTTTTTCCGATGAAGAATGTGTTGTGTACATTGTTTTGATTGTTAGGTTATGATGATTTGATTATTTGGAATAGAAATGTTTAGGGTTTAGGGTAAATTTGGTGATTGATTGAATATTTAGATTAATAATTTAAATAATTTAAATTTTAAGATTTTAAATAAAAGTATAAAATTTAAATTTAAGGTATAAATTTTAAAGTATAATCTTTAGATCAAAATTTTAGAATTTGAATATAGAGTATAATCATTTTTAAAATTTTAATTTGAAGAATAAAATTTAAAATGTAAGATAAAATTATATTTAAAAATTATATAATTCTTAAACTAATATTAATTTTGCATAACCGTAATCTCAGTGATACAGTTGTTTTAGATACGTCGGGGGATCTTTTTACTCGTCCACATCAGGAGGAGATGTAGGAGGGTCCTCCTCGACACCTCTGCCTCTTACATTTTCTCATGCAACTCAGGTACCTGACTTTCAAGCACCACCTCATCAACCACCTCAGCTACCACCCCAGCAGCCACCTTAAGGACCTCAGCTACCTCAGCATTGGCTGATGTTAGAGGAGCTTTTGGTCTAACCAAGACATGAGGGGTTGCAGGTGTTGGATCCATATGGAGAGGACGGGGAAGACGTGGTTTCCGGTTTCCGATAACGGAATATCAAAGTGCATCATGAAAATGATGCACAATCCTCTTTGCATCGTGTACTGGCGGTTCGTAGACATGCCACCCGATGATCGGGAGTAATGGTTACTATTTTGCGGTAAGAATCTTAATTAGGATTTCAGTTTAACAATACTAACTCAAATATATACTTATTAACCTTAACTTTTTAAATCATATAGTAAGAATTCAATTGGAATCCTGCGATTACCACTATAGTGAAGAATAAGTTCAAGTCTAGAGCGGACATGGTTTACAGTAACCATTTGTACTCGCGGAAGGATATGTGGATGAAGGAAGGGAAGAAGCATAACGGAATTTTTGAGGCGCTCCCACGCGACTTCGTTGAATGCTGGAGTAAAGAAGGGACTCAAAAATTATCCCATAATAACAAGAAGAACCGACTTAGTGAACATGATGGTAAGGGGATCTCGACTACCAACTCCAGTACGAATAGTTTGGTCACCCGACAGTCTGATTTGGTATGACTTAATATAATAATTTTTTTCCAATCAATTTTATTTTAATTTAAAATTTTAATTTTTAAACAGAGAGGTAAGACTGGCTTGCAGCCAACATTCATTCAGATTATAGAGGATCTCCACACAAACAAGAAGACCGGATAAATTCACGACACGCTTGCTCAGGAGTTGGTCAACACGTCTAAACAATATCTCAAAGATTTCCGGTCTACTCAGCAGACACTGGATGATGAACATATCCCCTTGGAGACACAATATGATACCATCTCTCAGGTAAGTATATTTAACTTTAATTACATACTATTACATATTGTTTATACTAATACAATATTGATTTATGTTTTTTCCAGGAAACAAAAAAGTGGAAGGGACGCATGTTCAGGTTTTGGGGACATGGCCGGCTATTGCTTTCCAGGATCGAGATCTCGAGTTGCAATGGATCATATCTGAGAGGGGGAGATGAGGATGAAGGACGTGGCATTAACGAACATGCAGAAGAAGATGGACGCTATTGATATTTCTCAGTTTTAATGCATAATAGTGGGCATTTATGTATGCTATTCTGCATTATTCTGAGTGTTTTTATTGCATATTTTATATATTTTCAATATTCTAGGTGTTCGGATCGTTTGGGAGCAAAAAGATGCATTTTAGAGCATTTAAAAAAATCAAAAGAATTCCCGAAGTTCAGAATGAAGTGATCGATCGTGCACTATTGAGATCGATCGAGCAATCTGTTTGGAGAAGTGCACGATCGGGCAACACTGGTGCCCGATCGGGCATTTTTTCTTAAAAAATCTGAAGCAACTGATTGATCGTGCAACAGAGAGAACGATCAGGAACTATTTCAATGTGCTCGATCGAGCACCAAAGGGATCGATCGGGCATTTCATCCGAGAAGAACATGAAAATTTCCAATTTTGAATCCAAGTCCTCAACTTATCCAATTTCCATATTTTTGCTAATTCTACTTTTTAGACTATTAAAGCTTTAGGCTTAGGTTTGTTTTCACTATTGTTTTTTACAACTTTTGAGACTTTTACCGGGAGCAGAATTTTTGAACCTTGTATTTGGAGAAGAGATTTTGAACCCTTATTTTAATATATATCTATTGTATTTTAATTATATTTCCTTGAATTTTTTATGCTTTGCAATGTCTGAGTAGTTCACTAGTTAGGTTTTTCCCATGGAAATCATGGTTGATTGTTAGGGTAATTCATAAAGAGATTAAATTTGTTAGGTTCTCAATCTAGATTTATTCTTAATGCATGAATTAGCTTGATCACCTAGTTCTTGATAATAAATTGATAAATACAAATGAATTTGGTTTAGAAATCTGACCTAATCTAGATGAGTAAACGCCTTTGCTTACGTAAGTATTGTTTTAGGGGTTTATGAACTTATCAAATCTGAACTGTAATGCATATCTGAATTATCTAAATACGGCGGAAGTTTGTCTTTAGTAATTTGATTATATGGATAAATACTTCATAAGGAGATTAATCTAGTTGTTGTCTTTTGAGTTGACAAGAATTTTCAAACGAAAATCTCTGCATGATAACCTGACTCTTAAATCTGACTACTTGTGGATTGCCCAATGCTTGACGTTTTTATATTATCTTTTACAACCTCTTTTGTTTTATCGTTCTGATTTGCTACAAACTACTTAATTATTCTACCTTATTTTAATTTGAAGTTAAACTGAATCGTGTGCTTTCTAGTCTCTGTGGATTCGACCCTTTGCTTTGCTACATTGATATGTTCTCTGCAGTATTAGTGTAGGATTAAATTCTTAACCTATCAGAATTTTGGCACCGTTGTCGGGGACCAATAGTGTCTTTCAAGTTTTTATTTTAGAATATAGTCTAAGGTTTTTCTTTTACAATACTCATCTCGTTCTTTCTTCTTGTTTTTGTTTTACAGGTGTATGATCAGAAGATCTGAAAAATCTTATGAACTGCTAATTCTCAGTAACTCATAACTTGCAAGGATAGAACGCTCAAACCGGAAAGCAAAGAAAGACGCAAGCTCATCTAATTCAGTGGCTGAAAACGTTGATCTCATAAATCCGGTCGCACCCGAAGGTCAAAACGATCTACCTGCTTTTGGACTCAACCAAATGATTATCCATCAAGAGAGAAAAGGTGGTAACGACTATCAAGTGCCACAAGGCCAACAAAGAGATGATAACAACCAAGTTCCACCGGAAAACCAGATCGCTTAGAACGTCGATGCAAGAAACTTTGTCTTGTATGGAGATCCGGAAAGAGTTTCTAATCAACGCAACTCTCAGAACCATCCTCTAGTTGGTTCATTCAAAAATCATCAAGCATTCTATGCTAACAGGAACCCCATCCAACCCCCACAACCTCAGTGAAGGGAATACCAATTTCCCATCCAGCTCGTTCAGATGATCCGTAACAACCAATTCAATGGTTTACCAAATAAGCACCCAATGGATCATATTGACACTTTTGAGGACATAACCAGTACTACCATACTCAATGGAGCAACTCATGATTTCATGCATTGCAGCTTGTTCCGTCACTCTCTAGCTGAAAGAGCCCTTCGCTGGTTGAAATCTCTACATGCTGGATCTATTTTGACTTGGGAAGATTTCAAAGCCAAGTTTATCAATCACCTCTTCACTACCAATAGGACTACCACTTTAAGAAACAAAATCTCTGCTTTTGCAAAAAGTCATGTGGAATCATTCTATGAATCTTGGGAGCGATTTAAAGAACTTCTTTGTGATTGTCCACACCACGGTTTCTCATATGTAAGTCTTCTCAACACCTTCTATAGAGGAATTGACCAGAAATACCATGTGTCATTAGATACAACCAACAATAGAGACTTTATGAAAAAACCTGTTCCATATGCCTATCGGCTGATAGAGAACCTCACAGCTAGCACTAACAATCACTGCCCAGAGTATGATCATCGAAAAAAGCACCTACACCTTCTTCTAACTCTTAACTTTCAGAGATGAAAAGCGAATTCTCAGAGGTGAAAGGACTGCTTAATCAACCTCTCAAGAATCAAAACCAGAAAGATGTTAGCTTTTCTAAAGATCTAGAAGTTGATTGCTTTGCAGTTCAGGAGCAAAATACTGTGGGAGTTGAAAAGGAAGTGAGCTATATTAATAGCCACGGTCAAAGGGTATACAATCAAGGGTACAATCAAGGGTACAACAAGAATCATTACAATCTCTCTTGGAGGAGTACTAATGTAGAAAATATTCAAGATCAAGTTTACCCAACTCAGCAAAAACCTTTGGTGCAGAACTCGAATCCAGGCGATTTTCAGCAAACCTCACAGCCTGTTTACCAACAACCTAAACCTCAAGCTCAGCAAAGCAATTCAATAGAACTGATGTTTAAGCAACTCTTAAAAGGACAACAACATCATCAGCCGGATCGGGCACTCATTGCTCGATCGATCGTACAATTTTGGATTCAAAATATAAAGAGATCGATGGATCCCTTCAGGGATCAATCGATCCCCCCTCCCAGATTTATGCACTTCTTTCTATGACCTATAAACCTAGAATTCCATACTCAGTGCAACCTACAAGGCCCAGATCAAAGTTTGAGGATGGATAGAAGATTGGAAAACAACCAAATCCGCTAAGGAAGCTTCATAAGCTACAAGACCCTTGGGAATTTTTAGTTCCTTGTTCGATTTATGGATTAGACTGTTATAGATTCTCTCTGTGATACTAGAGCTAATGTGAGCGTGATGTCAGTAACTGTTGCAGAAAGATTGGACATCTCATGTATTAAACCTTCTAAGATGACCTTTAAGCTTACTAATTACTCTACTGTATCTTCTAGTGGGTTTATCTCTGATCTATCGGTACAAGTTGGGAATTGTCTCATTCCTGTTGATTTTCACATTTTGGAGATGAATGAGTACCAAGATGAACCTTTGGTTCTAGGGAGACCATTTCTTGCAACTGTAGAAACCGTTGTTGATCTGCCTAATCAGCGCATATCCCTAAAGAACATCAAGAAAAAGGTTTTCTATCCAGCGATCCCTCGAAAGGGGATACCCAAGCTAACTTTGGTAAAAGAAGAAGAGGTGAAGAATGAATTTCTGATTGAACATGAACCAAAGAGTGTAGTTGCTGAAATCTTGCACAAAGAACCTTAAATCTCAACTCAAAATTCCATTCCAAAGATCAAAGAAAAGGTAAAAGGGAAACCAAAGAAGACACAAAGAGACTCCCAAGTGATTTTAATTCCTCAAGCAATAGTTGGAGATGCAATAGAATATAAGGTGAAAAGAATTTTTTTTTCAAAACCCTTATCAAAGCTTAGAGCATTATTCATCCCAGAGTTTAAGGAAAAATGAATGGATGTTACAAAGCAGGCTATGAGTATGGTTTTGAAGCTGAAGGTGTCTGATTTTGGAGCCTGTTATAGAACATCTTTGGATGTTGATTCAATCCCATCTTAGAGGTGAGTAACATCAAGCTAAGTGACGTTAAACAAAGCGCTGAGTGGAAGGCAACCCACTATTTGGTGTTTTAGATTAGTTATTTTTCAAATTTTGAGTCAGTTCTAGTCCTAACCTATTTATTGTTAGTTTTGAGTTCTATGAGATTCAGGTTATTACTGGTGAAGGATCTTCAAGACACTCCGGGTTATCTCTACTCTATTTTCATCTAAATCATCTCACTTGAATTTTTGGTCATCTTAATGGTTTCTCTCTTGATTCTTGCTAATGTCAATTAGTATTGCTAAGATCATTGCTCACCAATAACCACTTTTCTTGATGTTTTTATTTGATTTTATTTTAGACCTATAATTATTTGGATAAATCTCATTAAGTATTTTTTTGATTGTTGCTAATTTAATTAGTATTGCTTGATCATTACTCTTTGCTTACCAACTTGATTGATTGCTTAGACCTGTTTTGAATAGTGCATTTCACATATGATTCTTGCTAATTTTTCATTAGTACTTCTCGATCATTATGCTCTTGATAGTTTCTCTTACAAGTGATTCTTGTTAGCTTTTAAGTTAGAATTGCTCAATCATTGTATAACCATTCTATTATGTGCTTTAAATCGAAAGAATAGTAACACTTCTCTTTAGTGTTTGTTCGTTTTGCAGAGATAGAAGTTTCAAGAAACAATCTGATCATGTGAGATAGCAAGGTTGGAGCGGATTTCAGATTAAAGATACTTTACCATTAGTACCTCCTTCTCTTTTGAACTCATACAATATTGTTTAGATTTTTCATCTCTTGCAGGCTTTTCTGTCGATTCTGGTTACTTTTACCCCTTCTCTTCGATTTATTTTCACATCGGGACAGTGTGAAGTAAGTCTGGGGGAGGGTGTAAAGATACTAACTATGTTTTGATGTTTTGTCTTTTTGGTGAAAATTTTCAAATTTTTCGTTTTTGAATTAGAAGAGTCTATTGATTCGAAGGAACTATGATCAAAATCGATGATGATAATTAACCAAGTGTGGGTATGGTATTCGATTTCTTTAGACTGCTAACTTATATTAATTGCTGAGGTTAGGATTGAAACCCCATTACTGAATGATTTGTTTCTGAAAGTTCTGATCTCTTGAGTTATTGATGATATGATGCGAGCTCTCCCATGATAGGACTTAATCTGAACTTGAATTATTCTTGCTTATGGTATTGATATACTATGAGAATTAGGTACCTTGCTCTTTAGTTTTTTGTAAAAACAACAAGTTATTTCTCTCTCTCCTTTTAGACAATAAAGAAACGGTTCAGAAAAAGGGTTGAAAGCGTGACTTAGAAGTCCGTAGTCAACCCCAGCGAATTTTCGGGTGCTAAAAAAAGAGAAAAGAAAAAATGATGAAAAGAAAAGAAAGAAAAGCGCATAAATACGAAACAATATATATATATATATATATATATATAAAGCAGTAAGATAAGAAAAAGAAAAGAGAAGGGAGAAAAAGAATTAGGACAAGAAGTCGAATGATGCTCTGTTTGGTATGGGCATTTCAATAGAAGATGTACTTGAGTAAATTGATTGATATACCATATGTGAGAATGCATATATATGAGCTTAATTGAATTTAAAGATCTGGTTGATATGATTTGGTACTTGATTGATTCGGGATTTAGAGTATGAAACATGTTATTGGTTTAGTGGTGGTAAACAATTCATTCAAAGTAGTTGTTTGAGATTGGTGTCTTTTGAATTTTGGAACTATGCTTATGGTTACTGAGATTTTGTGAGTTTATGTGTGGTCCATTTCAAACCTCTTCTTCGGATTACATCTTGCTTTACTTGACGAAAAGAAAAGATGTAAGTCTGGGGGAGTTGATATTGCTCGGTTTTATGCATAATAGTAGGCATTTATGTCTGATATTCTGCATTATTCTAAGTGTTTTCCTTGCATATTTAGTGTATTTTCAGGATTCTAGGTGTTCGGGTTGTTTGGGAGCAAAAAGATGCATTTTAGAACAAATAAAAAAATTCTCGAAGTTCATAATGAAATGATCGATCGTACACTATGGAGATCGATCGAGCAATCTGTTTGGAGAAGTGCACGATTGGGAAACACTGGTGCCCGATCGTGCAACAGAGAGAACGATCGGGCACTATTTCAATGTGCTTGATCGAGCACCAGAGGGATCGATCAAGGATATTTCACCCGAGAAGAACATGAGAATTTCCAATTTTGCATCCAAGCCCTCAACTTATCCAATTTCCATATTTTTGCTAATTCTACTTTTTAGACTATCAAATCCTTAGGCTTAGGTTTGTTTTCACTACGCTTTTTACAACTTTTGAGACTTTTTACTAGGAGAAAAATTCTTGAACCTTATATTTGGAAAAGAGATTATGAATCCTTATTTTAATATATATATCTATTGTATTTTAATTATGTGTTCTTCAAAGAAATTGAATTGTTTATGATTTGCAATGTCTGAAAAGTTAACTAGTTAGGTTATAGGTTTTTCTCAGGGAAATCAGAGTTGATTGTTAGGGTTATTCATAAAGAGATTGAATTTTTTAGGTTCCCAGTCTAGATTTATTCTTAATGCATGAATAAGCTTGATCACCTAGTTCTTGATAATAGATTGATAAATACAAAGGAATTTGGTTTAGAAATCTGACCTAATCTAGATGAGTAAATGCCTTTGCTTGCGGAAGTATTGTCTTAGGGGTTTATGAACTTATCAAATATAAACTATAATGCATATCTGAATTATCTAAATACGGCGGAAGTTTGTCTTTAGTAATTTGATTATAGGGATTAAATTTTGGAAGGAGATTAAATTAGTTTCTGTCTTTTGAGTTGTGAACTATTTTCAAACGAAAATCTCTGCATGATAACAAGACTTTTAAACCTGACTACATGTGGATTGCCTAATGCCTGACATTTTTATATTATCGTTTATAACCACGTTTGTTTTATCGTTTTGATTCGCTACAAACTACTTAATCATTAAACCTTAGATTGATTTGAAGTTAAACTGAATCGTGTGCTTTATGGTCTCTGTGGATTCATCCCTTTGCTATACAACAGTGATATGTTCTATGCAATATTAGTTTATGATTAAATTCTTAACCTATCAGCTATGGTAGCTGCACAAGAGGAGCACATAACTAAGATCCTGGCTCAACAACAAAAGATGCAGATTGACGTAGAAGCTCAGATGCAAGCTAGGATGGACGCGTTTATGGCCAGATGAGGGACTGTTCTGGACAACAGTAGTCGTTGTAGTTTTATAACTATTTTAAGATCTTATAAATATTTTGAAATTTTAAATTATAGATATTTTAAATTTTATTTTGATTATTATTTAAAATTTTATTATAATATAAATTAATAAATATATTTTTTAGTCCGTTGGCATTCCGTCAGTATTAGTGACAGAAAAAAATCCATCAGTATTCTGTCACTAATACTAACATGTATTAATATAATTCCCTCAGTAAATTCGTCTGTAATATTGACGGATAACTCACGGAAATATACTCACATAATACTAACGCGTTATTTATTGAAAGATAAAAACCGTCAGTATATAGTCCGTCAGTATATAGTCGTTAGTTATCCGTTAGTATTACTGACGAATTTACTGATGCAATGTTATTACCGACCATTTAGAATTTGACGAATCATATACGTCGATTTCCCGTCAAAAAGACTTGTTTCCGAGGGGATTCTGACGGATATGCTGTCAGAATGCTGTGTTTTCTTGTAAAGAAAAGTTATGACACTGTATAAATTTGTAGCCTATAAGAATGTGAATATACTTATATGTGTATTATTTATTGATTTTTCCCTGATGATTTTGTGTTTTGGGTTTGGAATGTTAGTACTCTCTCTATTCCCAAGTATATGATATTTTAAGTTTTTCATATATTTAAAGAAAACAAAAATTATTGTTACTTATAAATAATTTTTTTTTTAAGGCTTAGGAAGCTATTTTTCCACAAAAAATATTGTATAATATATTTATATATTTATTGGTAATCTTTTAGTTGGGTCTTCTCGTTAGATCTTTATTGGATTCTAAGTTTGGTATAGTATTGTAACTGGTTTTTAATTTGGTTTATGATTTAGTTATTGGTTAATCACCAATTAAACCAACCAATATGTATTATTAGGATAAGATGTTTGACATTGTGTAGAAATAGTTTTAAAAGGGACAAACAAAACTATTCCTTCCTACCAAAAAAAAAAAAACAAAACTATTCCTTAAATTTGTGAAGATATAATGCTATATGATATTTTTTCTTTTGGGAAATTGGCTTGTCAACCTTTTTTTAAATGAATAATTTTCTGTGATATTAAATTAATTGTATTTTTAAAGATTCAAAATTTCTCAATTAATATATTTTGAAATTTGTAATTTGCAATTAAAACTACATTGAAATATAAGAAAACATCTATTTCGAAAAAATTTATTTAAATAATCTTATATGAAGAAGCGGAATGAATATATTTATTTCAGCATATTTTATTTGTTTTGAACGTTTAACTTTGGAGAAATTGTATTTTATGCCGATTCAATGTCTAACGTATATTATATATTCTAGTTTTGTAGTTTTTTGTTTAGATAAAAATTTCCGATGAAAAAAATATATATACAAAGATACTGATTAATACAAAAATCAAGAAGTTTAGCTATGAAATGAGAATCGTCTAATGTGTGTCGCTTACAATATATACATGTAATTAAGCCATTATAATCATATTTTTACCAATCAAGTTTTTTTAGTTATTTTTTTTTTTGTAGTAAAAGTCATAAAAGCCAACTTTTGTTTTTTCTTCTTTCTTTTCAAAAAGCCATCAATGGCTAGATTTTATAACTTTAAACAATTAAATATTTTTTTATTCTTTTCACCAAATTAATATAAAATTTATCTAAAATTTATATATAATTCAATAAAACAAAAAATAGTTCAAAATTAATTCTCATTTTATTTTCATTAAATGAATAAATTTTAAATACAAAAAAAAATTCTAAAATAAAAAAATTAAATATGACGTAAAATAATCCCACTTATTAAACATATATTAAAAGATAATAAAATTTACATCATAACTAAATAAAACTATAGTCTGAAAAAGAAGTCAGTCCTCTCTCCATTTTGATTGCTCGTTGTAGATAATTAATAAGATGTTCGTCGTCATTCGTCACTTAGATTTGTTATTGAAAGAACTTTTGGAGTTTGGAAAGGGAAATGACGAGTTATGAAAGATGAAGCGAGATATCAAATTTCTACAATGCGTAATTTTTTGGTAGCAACAATGGTCTTCCATAATTTTATTCGTAAATCAAACATCGAGGATCCTAATTTTAAAACAGAATATGTGCAAGTAAATGAAAATGATCCAAATAAAAAAGACTCGTCAAATGCGGTGGAACAATATGTTATTTCAAGACAATATATGGAAGGTGCCCGTGAAGAAGTTGCTAACGCTATGTGGGCTAACTGGCGCTAAATATTTTATTTAGTGAATAATTTGAATTATGTTCAATAGTTTTTATGATCTTTTTCTTGAATAAATTATGTATAATTCTAAATTTTGAAACCAATAAAAAGATTTAATAATTTTGCGCATACATGAAAAAATAATAGTATGTAAACTTATGTTAATTAAAAATATATGACCTAACATTAGTTTAGCAAACATTTTTTATTATTAAAAGTAGCAGCCACAACTTTTACAATTTTAGTTACCAATCAGACTTTTATTATCATTTTTAAAAAAATCACAGCTGTTAGAGCCAAAATCTCTCCAGTCAAAAGTTAACACTAAAAACCAACAATAACACTTACTACCAATCAGGCCCGTTATCAAGAAGTTAATGATGTTTGGACTAAGTTTGGAAAAAAGCTTATTCGATGTGTATCACTAACAGTCTAACACACAAAACATATCATAGAGAAGTTAAAGACGTTAGGACTACGTTTGATAAAACTTATTCAGTGTTTGAAAAATATTATATTGTTTATTTAATAATTTGAGTCATTCATTATACCTTCGATGAAATGATTTTTGCAGGTCAATCTTTTATACACGATTGTCAAAATAACTAATCTAACATATATCGTAGAGAAAGTCTAGAATCGTTCAACATATACTTATCTATTATAATTTTATGTCGTAAACTGGACATGAAAAAAAGGAAAATATCATAAAAAACTTCCAACTACATTTTTAATCTTCAAAATTACACTCACTAACAGTTTTAACATTGGTGCTCAACAATTATCACTTAAGCCCTAAAAGTTAAAAAGTTAGCATAACTTTTTTTCAAATTTCAGTATCGTTAAAATTTTTAACAGAACAATAACAGCAGAAAATAATTAATAAATAATATTAGAATAAAAATGAATATTTAAAAAGTGTACAAAATTATATAAAATACAAAAACTATTTTAAAAATTATAAAAAATTGTGAACCATTTACCACCAAAGGTAAAAAATTGTGAGCCACTTACCACCAAAGGTAAAAAATTATAAAAAAATTCACCCTATTTAAATTGACGGTGGCTACGATTCGAACCCAGGTAGCGAAACTCACAGTCGTGAGCCATTTACCACCAAAGTTATAAGCTAATTCAAACTATTTTTTAGAATAATTAAAATTTTAACCAAGTGTTTACGCGCCGTCATTTTGATTAACAAAATGTTTAACTCTATTGACAGAAGTTATAACGAAATATTTTTTTTAAATAAAAATATTTAAAATAACTGATAAACAATTCGCTATAAAATAGTAATAAATTTCTAATAAAAAATTAAGCTATCAAGTCAGTTTAAAATTATTTCATACTAAAATATAAAATAACTTATCAATTTAATTTAGGAAATAATATTTGCCCCTTATATCAACTATAACATAATATGAAGTTTCAGATTGTAACACAAAATTTGACTACAATATAATTTATACAGAACTTAGATGAGAAAATGGATTTTTGTGTAATTAGAACTTTCAAAACAAGATTAAGATAATTGTGAAGTGTAAATTTTTTTATATTAGATTTACATATAACTTAATACAAATAAAAAAGTAAACCACTCGGAAAGTATTAATCTCTTGTTTTATAAAAAAAAGGTATTAATCTCTTATGTTTATCACATCATCATTGATATATTGGTGAAAGTTTTAGCATATTTTAATACATGGAAGTATATAGCCAACATTACATGATATTAGCAAAAGGTCTTATGACTTAATGGTTTCTTGGTGACTTGTGCACAAAAAGGTCATGCGTTAAAGTTTCTGGTAAGAAAAGTACAGTTAACAAAATATCTCTCTAGTCCATTGGTGGTGGCTTAATGAAAAGATGATAATTAAAGTCTTAGGGCATCTATTCGTAGATTTGAGTTTGATTCACGTTGGAACTTGGAGTATTATTGGATTTATCTTAGATGTTTAACATGATATGTGTAAGAAAACAGAATGTAAAGAAGTGTTCTCCTTAATCTGAAAAAGATCCTTGACCGAGTTTATATACAAATACTATAATCTAGACTTTTGACATATATGGAAAGCAATATGTACGTAGAGAATATTAACATATATAGACTCCATAATACCCCCTTCAAGTTGGTGAATGGAGGTCCCAAAGTCTCAACTTGAGAATAAAGTCAGAGAATTCCTTCTTCCCAAGTGCTTACGTGAAGATATCAACTAGTTGTTCTGTATTCGGGACATGTATTGTGTTGATCGTTCCAGTTATGACTTCATCACGAGTAAAATGACAACTGGATTCCAAATGTTTTGTTCGTTCATGAATGATAGGATTGAGACTGAGCGAAACAGCGGACAAACTGTGAAAATATAAGTGTATATGATCTGTAAAATGTAGTCCGGAAGAAGCCATTTTATTGACTAAGCCACAAAATTTCCTGAACAATGTTGAACATCGCACGATACTCTGCTTCTGCAAAGGACCGGGAGACTGTTTGTAGTTTGCGCATCTTCAAGGATATCAGAGAATTACCGAGCTGAATGAACCATATAGTCAAAGAGCGGCGAGTTACAGGGCAACCTTCCCAATCGGTGTCACTCCAAGCGGTCAAGATCACAGGCTGGACATAACGTAGGTGTATTCCCCAGCCAGGTTTCCATTTCAGATATCGCAAGACTCGTAAGGCAGCGTCCCAATGTGCTTGTTTAGATTCCTGCATATATTGCGATAAAACATGGACTACATAGGACTATTCAGGTCGTGTGACAAGAAGATAAATCAATCTCCCAATGAGCTTACTGAGAGGGATTGACAATCGTAGGACCATAAGCCAAAGAAATTTTATCGTTCTGGTCTATCGGAAAAGCTGCAGGTCTCGTCCAAGCATTCCATGTTCCGTGAGAATGTCCAGAACATACTTGCGTTGGCTCACATAAATACCCAATCCATTGCGGGCAACTTCAAGGCCAAGAAAGTACTCCAAAAGACCGATGTCCTTCATATGAAAGAAAATACTAAGATAGGTCGTGAAACTCTTTATCGTTGCTTCCGGGTTGCAAGAGATGATGAGGTCAACAACATAAACAAGAACCCAAAGCTTTTTCCCATTTTGATCAAGTGTGAATAAGTTGTAATGGGACCGAGACTGGGCAAACCTGTATGTAATCAAAGCCTCGAGAAGTTTCGCAAACCAGCATCTCGGGGCTAGTTTGAGTCCATATATAGATTTCCAAAGTCGACAAACTTTTCTTTTATTAGTTGTACGAAATCCGGGAGGTAAGCGCATGTAGACCTCTTAATGAAGATCCCCATGTAAGAATACATTGTGAACATCCATTTGGTGGATTTACAAATCATTCGATATAGTAATCTGTAAAAAACACCGGACCGTAGTCATCTTTGCCACCGGATAAACGTTTCCGTGTAATATTGACCGTCCACCTGATGATTACCAAAAACAACAAGACGTGCCTTATACCGTTCAACGGAACCATCTGATTTGTATTTGATGCAGTAAACCCATTTACAACCGAAAAAATTCTTTCCTTTTGGTAAGGATTTGATGGTCCAAGTCTAGTTGTCTTGAAGAGCCAAGATTTTGTTCTGCATAGCTTGTTTAAAATAGAGTTCTTCCATTACTTGAGAGTCGCTGTGAGGAACATTATTACTGGTGATAAAAGCAAGAAACTGACTATGTGTTGCAGAAAATCGATGGTAATCTGTAAAATCTTCAATAGGATAACAAGATGAAGTATGCCATGTGTATGCCATGAAATCACGCAGACGCGTAGACTTGGTTCTTTATCGCTGTCCCTGACCTAGATTTTCTACAAAATGGTGTAATAATTTCCGCAGGCGGGTCAGAGTTCTCATGAGCTGAGGAGACTGAGATCTCTGTATCTATGATAACTATGGGCGTATGTGCATTAGAATATGTATTGTCTAATGCAGCATAAATCGGAGGTGAAGATGATTCAGTGGCTAGAGTAGGGTAGGAGTCTCCAAGGGGACTTGCACGACCTGTTGTGGTGGTGGTACAAACACAGGCTGTGGGAAATCATCATCAGAGATTACAGGTGGAGTAATTGGTGGATCTTGGAGTAGGACAAAATTTGTTGCTAAAGAAGATGTATATGGAAATTGATCTTCGACGAAAACCACATCGCAAGAGACAAAGATGGTACCATTATTAATGTCATAGAGACGCCATCCTTTCTTTCCGGCAGGATATCCAATATATACACATTTTGTGCTACGAGAAGCGAATTTGTTTCCATGGTGACGCTGATAATGAACATAAATAGCATATGATTCGGAGATAATTTAATGGTGGTGGACGAGAGTAAAGCATCTTGAATGGAGTCTTACCATGAAGAACAATAGTTGGTGTTCGGTTAATTAGATAACCCACAACAATAACACATCCAACCCAAAATTCAATTGGAAGGTTTGCATCAAATCGAAGAGCTCGAGCAATATTCAGAATATGCCTATGCTTCCGCTCAACCAGACCGTTCTGTTGAGGTGTTCCAACGCAAGAAGTTTCATGAATAACTCCATTGTCACGAAAATACTCTGTAAGAGACAGAAACTCACTGCCATTGTTACTGCAAACGCGTTTTATCGAAGTATCATAATGCCTCTCAATTAAAGCAAAAAATTGTTTGAGACACACCGAAGCTTTCTGTTTCATAGGTAACATATACAACCACATAGAATGAGAGTAATCATCTAATATAGTGAGAAAATATTGAGCACCACATAAACTTTAGTGTTGTAAGGGCCCATAGATCACAATGTATAAGTACAAAAAGAAAAGTAGTCTTATTCAAACTGTTTGGAAAATATCTCTGGTTTGTTTTGCTTGAATACAAACCTCACATGAACGAGTATCTAAAACATCATATTGTTTAGTTTCAGAAATAGATAATTGATTCAATGCTTTAGATGATGGGTGTCCCAACCGACGATGCCAAATTTCCCGAGAATTATGTTTCACCGGTCCCGAGACAGCAGCTGAAATTTCCGCACACCCAAAGAAATAAATACCATTGACTCTCTCTCACCCGCTCCAATTAGGGTCTTTATAGTGCGGTCCTTAGTTATACAAATTTGATTAAACTAGACAAGACAAGAACGAACACTAGTCAACTGTGAAACTGATATCAAATGAAAATTTAAGCCATCACCATAGAAGACATTTTGTAGTATAATTTCCGAACCCAAACGAACAGATGCATGATGAGTGGAGGTTATATACCGACCATCAGAGAGCTTTATACGGACAGAAGTCATGTCATGACTATCTGTTATATAATCTGAGGATTCAGTCATATGATTTGTGGCACCAAAATCAATAATCCAAGATCCAGTAAATAAAGTACTTGTAAGACGTTTCGAAGAAGACAAGTTTTGATCATTAAGAATTTGAGCAAGAGTTCACCACTGTGTTTCATAAAGTCCAAACCAGTATATTGAGGAGTTAATGAATGTGAAGTAGATGGGGCAATGGTAACAGCATGCGCAAAGGCTGGTTCTTTTCCATGGGTTGAGGATGAGGAAGGAAGAGACTTGCGAGTAGAGACAACCTTACCACGAGGTCTATGTTCCCACCAAGGTGGATATCCAATATGTCTGAAACAATCATCAGCATCATGTCCTTGTCTACCACAACTTGTACAGATAAATATCTTGTCCCTAGTGTCAGGTGGAGGTCTTGATTTGGATTGAGCCTGCACAACAAAACTGGCATTGTCAAGTGTACCAAGAACATGATGACTTACAACCCGAGAATCTTCTTCCTATATCAAGGCGTTGTAAACATCATCCAAAGACGAGAAAGGAACCCGAGACAGCAAGGCAAAACGGATATGAGAGTAATCGTCATCAAGTCCCCGAAGAAGCTCATGATCACGATCTTCTTCCCTCTCCTTCTCAAGAGAAGAAGCTAAATCACAGGCGTATAAACCACAAGTACACTTCTTTGGTTGGCATAGTCCATAAAAGATCTCCACATCTTGTTAAGAGATCCAAAGTAAGATTCAATAGATTGGCCCTTCTGCCGAGCATTAGCAATCTCAGACTTGATGCGTTGAACCTTGGATCCATTTTCTACAGAGAACCGTTTCCGAATATGTTCCCATAATTCACTTGCAATGTCAAGATGTGACAGATTTGAACGAACCATTGGATCAATGTTCAGCTTGATCCATGAGATGACCAAAGCATTGTTGGTCCATCAGTCTTTAAGATCTTCATAGTTTTCGGCAGGTTTGGTGATGGTACCATCCACAAATCCGAATTTCTTTCGAGCTTTGAGTGCAAGACGAAGGCTTAAAGCTCATTCATCATAATTAGATCCACGGAGAAGAGGTTGTGAGATTATACTCCCCGAATTATCACTCGAGCTAAGATCATAAGGGGAGATTGTGCGACGTTGAACTCCAATGACAATATTTGGTTGAGGTTCTGTCATGATGGTGAGATTGTTAAAAAAAAAAACAGATAAACAAAGACTGGAACGTATGAAGAGAGAAGAACATAGTCAAAGAGAAAAATTTTGGTAGATGAAGGCTGATCAGAATAACCCTAGGATGGACTCTGATACCATGTTAGAAAACAAAATGTAGAGAAGTGTTTTCCTTAATCCGAAAAAGATCTTTGACCCATTTTATATACAAAGACTATAACCTAGACTTTTGACATATATGAAAAGAAATATGTACATAGAGAATATTAACATATGTAGAGTCCGTAATAATATGCAGGTGCTTTATGAGCTTTTATATTCGCGAGATTAGTCGGATTAGCCCGGATTACCCATACTAATAAAAAAAACATTACATGATCCTCTGTTTTGACTAAAATGTGTATCTTAAGTAGTTTATTATAATATGTCTACGTGTTGTGTTACTACCTCAATTCAAATTAGTTTAAAGTAAAATTAATGTTGTTGAAAAAATAAAATAACTTATCATTTTTGCTCCTATAAGTTTGGTCCAATTTTTGTTTTTTTTAAAGCACTAAATCCCTCTTCTTTAAATCATCACACACACACACTCTGTTTTTCACCAATTCCATGGTTTATCTTCTTTCTCTCCTCATCGTTGTTAAGTGTTTTCTTCTCTCGTAATCTTGTGCTTTTGTGATCCTGTTGATTTTTCTTCTGATGGTTATTACTTCTTTCCCCTCCCATTTTGATGTAAGGATTAAAATGTTGAGGAGATTGAAAGAAGCCGTTTCAAAAGTGATCCTTGACCCACAAGGAACTTTCCTTGAGAGATGGATCAAGATTTTCGTTTTAGCTTGTACCCTTTATTCGTCTACGTGCCAGTGATGGACGACGCTAGAAAATGTTTTGATCTTGACAAGAAAATGGAGTTAATCGCAAGAGTTTTGAGATCATTACAGATATCTTCTACATAATTCACATAATATTTAAGTTCCGTACTGCCTGGCTTCATTGCTCCTTCTTCTCGAGGTGTTCTTGTTGAAGACAAATTAGAGATCGCAAAACGTTACCTTTCTTCGCATTTAATCATCGACGTTCTAGCTGTTCTTCCATTTTCCACATATGGTGATTTTGATTATCATTCCGAGAAAAAAATGGATCAAAGTCCTTAAACACAAAGAGTATGTTATATACCTAGGTTTATAAGAGCATCTCCATTAGAAAATGTAATAGAGTTCTTAGATGAATTTTTTAAGGATAAAAGTTCAAAAGAAACTAAAATATAAAAGAAAATAATAGAATCGATTCTTAGATAGGAAATTTCAGAAACTCACTAGAACTAAAAAAAACAAACAAGCGATTTATTTTATGGGAATAATTGGAGAATTTCGTCCTCTTTAGTTTTTGAGATTTTTATGAATACTAGAGGTTTAACCGCACTATGCGCGGTACAATTTTTAAAAAGGTTAATTATATTTTATTTTTGAAAAGAGGCTATCA
>OVBE01000858.1:0-40982 GCA_900406425.1 Iberis pinnata
CTAGGACCCTTAGCACCCAAACCCTTTTTAATATCAGCTTGAATTTTAAGCATCCAAAACATTTTCACTACTTAATGTTTTCCCATTATGGATTGACATAAAAGCCCATGCTACAACGTGGGTTCATTGATAGCCCTTCAAAGGACATAAATCCTACTATCACGTTGGGAACTATTTTCAAAGAAAATCTTGCATGTTAACCTTGAACTTTAACCTGATTACTTGTGGATTTCCCTATTGCCTAGCATTTTCGTTATTTGTTTTACAACCGTTTTTAATTTATCGTTATTTCTATTTTCAAATCATAATCATCATTTTAAATCCGTTCCTAGCTTGATTCGATTTTTACTAAGAGTCGTACGTTTTTAATCTCAGTGGATTCGATCCCTTATATACTATTGCGTTTGTTGTGCACTTGCGATGAATATATTTGGGTTACAACCTGAGTGTATCAGAACCAACCACCCCATAAACACTGAGCTACAAGGAGCCCAAGCTAGACGAAGTAACACAATACTATATCGATCCAAGTTTCCCAGAATACAGTGTCAGAATAGGATCCAAGTTGTGAAAAGATATAAAAGAAGACCTGATCAAATTACTCAAGGATAATAAAAATACTTTCTCTTGGAACACTACAGACATGCTCGGAATAAGCTTAGACATAATGTTCCACAAACTGAACGCTATCCAATTTACAAACCAATAAAGCAGAAAAATGCAAGCTAGGTGCATACGAGCTCAAGCAATTCGGGACGAGGTGGAAAAACTGCTAGGCACAGGATCCATCACCAAAGTGAAATGCCCAGACTAGCTGGCGAACCCCGTTGTGATCAAGAAAAAGAACAGAAAATGGAGAGTGTGCATCGACTTCACGGACCTGAATAAAGCATGATCTAAGGACAGTTTCCCCTTGCCGAATATAGACCAGCTGGTGGTAGCCACAGTAGGATATAAACTACTTTCCTTCATGGATGCTTTCTCCGGTTACAATCAGATACTTATGCATCCCAATGACAGAGAAAAAAAACATTTGTCACCGATAGGGACATATACTATTACAAGGTGATGCCTTTCGGCCTGAAAAACGCTGGGGCCACCTACCAGCGCTTGGTCAACAAGATGTTCTCCGAGCAGCTCGAGAAAATGATGGAAGTTTATATTGACGACATGTTAGTCAAATCCTATGATGAGGGCGATCACGTGGGCGACCTATGCATCTGCTTCTAGATAATTAACACCTATGGAATGAAGCTAAACTGGCTAAGTGTACTTCCGCGGTCAACTCAGGAGAATTTCTCGGCTATCTAGTAACCAAAAGAGGCATCAATGCTAATCCTAAAAAAATAAACGCGTTGCTGAAAATCCCATTAGCAAAGAATACAAGGGAAGTGTAAAGATTAACGGGCCGAATAACATCCCTAACCCGCTTTATATCAAAATAAACAGATAAATGGTTATCGTTCTACAACCTTCTTAAGGGGAATAAGAAGTTCATTTGGAATGAAGAGTGTGAGCAAACATTCAGGGAATTGAAGAACTATTTAATGATGCCCCTGGTTTTATCCAAGCCACAAGAGGGGGAAACTCTATTCCTACACATAGCAGTATTATCATACACAATTAGCTCAGTCCTGGTACGCGAAGAACTCGGCAACCAAAAGTCAATATTCTACCTCAGTAAGATCCTAGACGATGCGAAACGAGATACCTAACAATAGAGAAATTAGACTTAGCAGTGGTTAATTCAGCGAGGAAATTGCGATCCTACTTCCAATCCCACTCGATCGTCGTCTACTCAAATCAACTGCTGCGCACAATGTAAACACAACCCGAGCCAATCAGGGAAACTATCCAAATGGGCAGTCGAGCTCAACGAGCACGATATAGAATTCAAGAGAAAAACATGCGCAAAATCTCAAGTGTTCGCGGACTTCCTCATAGAATTACCACCAGAGATGGAGAATGAGTTCAAATATTCGAAGGCGCGATTGTCCCTATACGTTGATAGGTTCAGGTTTTAATCCTAAATCTACACGACAGAGAACATATCCTTGTAGTATAGTTAATGGTCGAATCCCACAGAGACCAGACAGTACGATTTTCAGTTAAAAATTGATTCTAGCTAAGATAAGATAAAAGAGGGAATGTTTTCGAAACGATTGAAAAGTAAAGCGAATAATTAAAAGTGAATGTAAACCAATAAAATAAACGCTAGGCGATAGGGAAGTTACACATGTATTCTGGTTTGAGGTTCAGTTTGACAAGCAAGATTAACAATGAAAATAGTTCTCAACTCAAAAGACGACAATAAACTAATCTCCTCCCGAAGTATTAGACCCCTATGATAGAATTTCTGGAAATAAAGACTAACCTTCTACCGAAATCTTAGATCTCTAAATCAGATAATTAAATCATGCAATGATTACATATTCGATATGTTCATAATCATTCAAAGACAATACTCCCGTAAGCAAAGATACTTATTCATCTAGACTAGGTCAGATTAAATAAACCAAATCCCTTTGTATTTATTAACCTAAAATCATGAACTATGTGATCAGGCTAATTCAAACAATGATAACAAATCTAGACTAAGAACCTAACAATTTAAATCCATTAAAGTCAAACCCTAACCATCAAAACCTGCTTTTTCCTGGGAAATCTGTAAGACATAACAAAGCGACAACTCAGACATAGCTAAGAAAATAATAATCCTCAATAGAGAAAGCATATTCAAACACCATAATTTAATAAAAGTAATAAGAGAGTTCAAAATTTTTCTTGAAAATACAGGTGTCAAGATTCGTCTCTCTCATAAAAGCTCTCAAAACAATGAATTGTGTTTGTGAATTGTATCTTGTGTTTATTCTGTATCTCTTAAAATAAACCTAAAATTCTAACTTATATAGAGTTCAAAAATAATAATAAAACCTAATAAAGAAAACTTATGATAAGTCTTGAGGATGGAAACATCTTTTCGGCATTCTTCAATAAATCTCGACCATTCGGATCGATCGATCCAAATTTCCGTAAGTTTGGTAGTCTTCAGGATCAATCGATCCAAGTGTGGATCGATCGATCTACTTCCATCACGTTCTGCATATGCTTCTTCTGCGAGACAGGTTGACCAATCTTCAGTAAAATTGTCATAACTTTTGATTGCTTCAATAGATTGACCTCAAATCACTTTTATATGAAAGCTAACTCACGTGGCCAGTTTGAGCTAAAATCTCAGCCCATTCCATTCATAGAAACATTTCCAAATTTCGATCAACTTTTGGCTCCTCTATTGAACTCTGCTTCTGCATTCGTCAAATTGCATCCATTTTGTGCACAAAACCACATTTTTTCTCTAGAACGTCCAAAATACTTGGAATCCTGAAAATATACCAAAAACACATAGAAAATACTCGAATGATGACAAATAGCAAGTATAAATACTCACTAAAGTGCATCCAAATCGAGTGATATCAATTCCCCCAGACTTAGATCTTTTCTTGTCCTCAAGTGAAGCAAGACCCAATCTAGAGAAAAGGTTTTGAAAAGGACCACACATGAACTCTCAGAATCTCAGCAACCTTAAGCACATATATAAAAACTTAAAAGACACCGATCCTAAACAACCATTATTAAAGAACTGTTGACCACCACATAACTAAAAGCCTATTACCTACTCTAAATCCAACATCAATTAAACCATCAAGTCATCTCAACCAGCTCATTAAGTTCAATTTGATTAAAATAGATGCATTCTTACCTATGGGGTTTTGATTCATTGTGCACAAGCACCTCTTCTATCAAAATGCCCATACCAAACAGAGCATCCAATGACTTCTGGTCCTGACCCTTTTTCCCCCTTTCTCACTTTTTTTTTATTTTCTCACTTTTCTGCGGTTTTCTCTTTTTATTTTCGCACTTTTCTACATTTTTTCTTTTTAATTTCTGAAGGGAGGGAGAGAAAGGATCCAGATCCAGATCACATCGAAAGTACTTGTCGATTTTACAAAACACTGAAGAGCAAGGCACTTAGCTTTCAAACTATCTTACCACCACAAGCAAGAGAAATTAAGTTCAATGTTAAGTCCTATCATGGCAGAGCTAGCATCAAATCATTAACAATAAAAAGATCCAGACTTTCAGAAACAAAGCAATCATCAATGGGGTTCCAATCCTAAATATATCAGTTAAATCTAAGCCAGTTATCTAAAAAGATCAATACTATACTCACACTAGGTTGGTTATCATCATAGATTCTGGTCAATGTTCCTTCGACTCGACTTGACACGACTAATTAAAAACCAATTATTTTTTGAAAATTTTCACCAAACTGATGAAACATCAAAAAGACATAAAATATCATTAGTAACTATACTCCCTCCCCCATACTTAAATCACACCGTCCCGGTGTGAAATAAACCCAAGAGAAGGAATAATGACCATCAAATAAATAGGAAAAATGAATAGTTCAAAAGAAGTTCAGTACTTATCTGGAACAAAGATCAACTGAATTTTAGTACGACGGATCGGTCGATGTCTGACAATGATTTAAATACTCCATGGGCATGGATCGATCGATCCATAGATGGATTGATCGATCGGTATGTCCGACCTATATTTTTGAATTTTTCCTGAAACATCTCTTAAACTTAAAACTAAAAATTAACTGACTCTAAACAAAAACAAAGAATAAAAATCAAATTAGTAGGTTTCCTCACACTCAGCGCTTTATTTAATGTCTATAGCTAGACCCACTTACCTTTTTTGCTGAGTTCAGCTCCAATAGAGGCAATAATTCTACCATCCTTTTCTAAGATCTGCAGCTTCAACATCTTATTCATTGCTGCCTTCTTGAAATCCTTCCCCTTGTTAATAACACTTTGAACAAAAGGAATCCTAACCTTGGAGAAAGGTTTTGGGAAACCTTTACTCTTCACTCTGTACTCAACCCATTCTTCACCCAATGACTTGGGAATCAAAGTCATGTGAGTTTTCGTCCTGCCTTCTTTCAAACTTCCTTCACCTTTATCCTTGTCTTTTGAAGCTGGTTTCAGTGCACCCTTGGCTTTTCCTTGACCAGTCAGATCCAACTCAGCATTCTCATTGATCTTCTGTAAGTTTATCTTCCCCCTCTTCTTTAATCTTGGGGTAGAACCCTTGAGTGGAACTTGAGATTCATTGCTCACGACTTTAACACCAGAGTCTTCAGATTCGGTCAAAGAGGCCTGCTTCGCTTTTACCTCTTTGATCACAATGATCCTTGATGTAGGTATGTAGAGTACTAAGGGATAGTAGTATGTTTTCTGGATGTTGGTGAGATATATTCGCTTCTGAGGAACATGCATCACAACTCCTACTGATGCTAAGAACGGTTTCCCCATAACTAGCGATCCTTCAAAATTCCCATTCGTGTCAAAGACATGGAAATCAACAGGGACTATGCAATCTCTTACTTGCACCATCACATCAGATATGAAACCACTAGAAGACAAGACAAAATTTTTAGCCAAAGCAAATGACATTCCCGAAGGTCTTATATCCCTAAGTCCCAGCTTTTCAGCGACCATCTTTGACATGATGCTAACATTAGCACATGTGTCACACAGCAAGTCTTTGAACATGAATCCTTTAACCTTTCCTTGAATCACGAATTCACCCGGGTCCTCTAGCTTCTGAAGTCTTCTTAACGGAATAAATTTTCGAGAAACAGCATCATAGTACATGTGTTCTTCAGTAGGGACCTGAGGTCTGTTGGGGCACGAGGTCTGAATTTTTGTAAGTTGCTTTGAACTTGGTGCAGGTTTTAGAGGTGGATCGATTAATCCCTCCTTGGATCGATCGATCTCTTGGTTCTTTGGAAAATTTGTCGATGGATCGATCGATCATTTATTTTAGAATTTACCGGACCGGATGGATCAATCAATCCAGATTAGATCGTTCGATCTAAAGATTCTGAGATTTTCCATAACTTTGGATCGATCGATCCCTCCTCGGATCGATCGATCTCTCCTTGGATCGGTCGATCTGAACCCCTGCATCACTTTTCATATTCCGAAAATCTGCAGATTTTGCAAACTTTTCATCCTTTCCATAAGAACTTGAATTCATTTCCTTGATATATCCCTTGGGATTATCTTCAACCTTTCCTGGTAGCATACCAGCTTGTCTTTTAACTGCTTCAGAAGTTTGAGCCACTAGTACATCTAACTTTTTCACATGAGTAGACAATGATCAAACTTGTTGTTCAAATCATTATACATACCATATAGATTTGCATTCAGATTCTTTTAAGACTGTTGTTGACTCTCTAAGATTTGCTTCAACATCACCTCCATCTTATTATCTTGCTGAACTTGAGGTTGAACCGTTTGTTGGAAACCAAGTTGAGGGGTTTGTTGAAAACCACCCGATTTCTGGACAAATGTCTGTCCAGATTTCTGTGCAAAGGTCTGAGGAGGATAAGACTAATCTTGAGGATTCGCAACATTAGTACTCCTCCATGACATATTACCTTTGTTGTAACCTGGATTGTATCCTCGGTTGTATACTCTTTGTCCCTAGCTATTAATATAGCTAACCTCTTCGATGTTCTCAGATTCATTGACTGCAAAGCAATCAGCTACAACTTTCTCAACATCTTCAGCAAAACTGACATGCTTCTCATTATGTTTCTTGAGAAACTGAGTGAGAAGCTCCTTTACCTCTGCTAGTCCAGAAGAATTTGAACTAGATGATCGAACTCTTCGATCATAGTCAGGACAATGGTTGCTATTACTAGCAGCAAGGTCGTCGATTAGCTTATAAGCTTCATTCACAGGTTTAGTCATGAAATTGACATTACTAGATGTGTCTAGAGAGAGTTGGCATTTCTGACCAATACCTCTGTAGAAAGTGTTCAAGATGTTCAACTCAGAAAAACCGTGATGGGGACAATCCCGCAGGTACTCTTTGAACCTGTCCCATGCTTCATAGAAGGATTTCACCGGTCCTTGCTAAAATTGAGATATCTTACTTCTCAAATTGTTGGTTCTGGTGGAGGTGTAAAAGTGGTTCAGAAACTTGGCTTTGCACTCATCCCAAGTTTCTATTGAGTTAGCAGGTAATGACTTAAGCCACCTCAGAGCTCTATCAGCTAAAGAATTATTGAAGAGCTTACAATGCACGAAGTCTTTAGAGAATCCATTCAGCTGAGTTGTACTGCAAATGTCTTCAAAACTATCAATTTGATCCATAGGGTGCTCGGTAGAAAAGCCATGAAACTGGTTTTGTCGTAGCAATTGGATCAACTGAAACGGAAATTGGTAGTCCTGTTTATAAAGTTGTGGAGGGTGGAAGGCATTCCTATTGACTAGGAAGGCTTCAGGGTTATTGAAATCGCCAAGTAGTACCCTGTTTTGGTGAGGTGGGCGATTTCGATCCGTTCCAGGTGGGACTTGTTCGCCATTTTCATTGCCTAGATTGGCGTTTTCAGCTCTTCGGTTTGCATCTCTTTCGAGATTTAACGGCGTCACTTGATTGCCATTACCTCCTTGTTGGTCTAGCGCCAATTCTCCTATTGCTCCAGGCCTGGATGGGTCTGGGTATTCTGAACTAAGGGAATGATCGGATTCTGAATGACGTTGTCAGCCATTGGTATTGATGAACTAGCGCTTCTTCTAGACTTCTGGTTTAAACGTTCTAATCGTGCGAGTTCTTCGTTTGTGAGAATAATCAATTCGGGTGATTTGTCATATCTCCTGGCCATCCACCTTCAAAACAAAAACAAGCCAAAAGAACGATATTAGTACTGAAAATAAAAATCCTAGACTAGACTCTAAGAAAAACTTTAAAAACATTGTATTGGTCCCCGAAAATGGCGCCAAAAATATGATAGGTTCAGGTTTTAATCATAAATCTACACTGCAGAAAATAGATCCTCATATTATAATTAAGGGCCGAATCCCACAGAGACCAGACCGTACGACTCTCAGTTAAAAATTGATTCTAGCTAAGATAAGATAAAACAGGGAATGATTTTGAAACGATTGAAAAGTAAAGCGAATAATTAAAAGCGAATGTAAAACAATAAAATAAAACGCTAGGCGATAGGAAAGTTCCACAGGTATTCAGGTTTGAGGTTCAGGTTGACAAGCAAGATTAACAATTAAAATAGTTCTCAACTTAAAAGACGACAATAGACTAATCTCCTCCCGAAGTATTAGACCCCTATGATAGAATTTCTAGAATTAAAGACTAACCTTCTCCCAAAATCTTAGATCTCTAAATCAGATAATTAAATCATGCAATGATTACACATTCGATATGTTCATAAGCATTCAAAGACAATACTCCCACAAGAAAAGATACTTATTCATCTATACTAGGTCAGATTAAATAAACCAAATCCCTTTGTATTTATTAACCTAAGATCATGAACGGGGTGAACATGCTAATTCAAGCAATGATAACAAATCTAGACTAAGAGCCTAACAATTTAAATCCATTAAAGTCAAACCCTAACCATCAAAACCTGTTTTCCCTGGGAAATCCCTAAAACCTAATAAAGAGACTACTCAGACATAGCCAAGCAAATAACAATCATCAATAGAGAAAGCATATTCAAAAACCAGAATTTAATAAAAGTAATAAGAGTGTTCAGAATTCTTCTCCAAAATACAAGAGTCAGGATTCGTCTCTCTCAGAAAAGCTATCTAAATAATGAATTGTGATTGTGAATTGTGTTTGTGAATTGTATTTTGTCTTTCTTCTGTGACTCTTAAAACAAACCTAAACTTCTAAGTTATATAGAGCTAAAAAAACAATAAAAGCTAATAAGGAAAACTTATGATAAGTCTTGAGAACGGAAACATCTTTTTGGCACTCTTCAATAAATCTCGACCATTTGGATTGATCGATCGATCACACTTGATAAGTTTGGTAGTATTCAGGATCGATCGATCCAAGTGTGTATCGATCGATCTACTTCCATAACTTGCTGCACATTCTTCTTCTGCGAGATAGCTTGACTAGTCTCCAGTAAAATCGTCATAACTTTTGATTGCTTCAATGGATTGACCTCAAATCACTTTCATATGAAAGCTAACTCACGTGGCCAGTTTGAGTTAATATATCAGCCCATTCCATTCATAGAAACATCTCCAAATGTCGATCAACTTTCGGATCCTCTGTTGAACTCTACTTCCGCATTCGTCAAATTGCATCCATTTTGTGCACAAAACCACCTTTTTACTTCAGAACGTCCAAAATACCTGGAATCATGAAAATATACCAAAAACAAATAGAAAATACTCGAATGATGAAAAATAGTAAGTTTAAATACTCACTAAAAGGCATCAAAATCGAGTGATATCATACGTCGATAGAGCAAGTTCTAAACACGGCTAAGGAATAGGCGTACTGATCGCCCACTATAGGGGAGATGATGGAACAATCATTCAGGCTAAACTTTGCAATTTCAAATAACGAAACTGAATAAAAAGCAATGATAGCCGGCCTACGCTTAGAGGCACAATCGGGGTGAAGTAGATCAATGTCTACTGCGACTCCCAACTTGTGGTAAACCAATTCAGCGGTGAATACGAAACCCGAGAAGACCGAATGGAAGCATACTTAGATATGGTAGAAAACCTCTCTAAGGGTTTCCTAGCATTTGACCTCGTTAAAATCCCCAGAGGGGAAAATACATATGCGGACGCTCTAGCTGCCCTCGCGTCTACAATGGATCCCCAAACGACTAGAGTTATACCCGTTGAGACAATCGAAAAACCAAACATCTCAGTGACAAAGACCACTTGCGTCATACAGGAAATGATAGAAGAATACAACGCTAATCTAGTCACGGAGGATGTAGAAGAAGATGAGGTCCCAATGGAAGCGGACGAGGTCAAAACAGAGATAGATTGGCGATTCGAGATACTCGCGTACATTACAGACGGGATCCTACCACAAAATAAGTGGGACGCAAGGAAACTCAGAGTTAAAAATGCAAGTTACACCCAGCTAGATGGAAACCTCTACAAATGGAGCGTGGTCCATTGCTAAAGTGCATGTTCGGCCATGAAACAAGAAAATAATAAAGGAAGTACACAATGGATCATGCAGCAACCACTCAGGTGGCAAAGCTCTGACATTCAAAATCAAACGATATGGTTATGATTGGACAACTATGATCATGGACTGCAAAAAATATGCCTTGAAGTGCGAAAAATGCCAGAAGCACGCACCGTAGATCTACCGGCCGACTGAGGAGATGCAATCGATTACCGCACCATACCCCTTTATGCGATAGTACATGGACATAATTGGCCTAATGCATAGTTCGAGGTAGAAACGTTTCCTACTCGTCCTAACCAATTATTTCTCTAAATGGATAGAAGTCGAATCTTTCGCCAAGGTTAAATCCGAAAATGTTGAATCCTTCGTCTGGAAAAACATAAACTGTGGTCACGGGGTTCCCTATGAAATATATACTGACAATGGTCCTCAGTTCATCTCAGACAAGTTCAAAGAATTCTACAAAAGTATAAGAATTAACCTCACCTACTCAAACCCCTACTACCCGCAGGCTAACGGCCAGGCAGAAGCCGCTAACAAAACCATATTGGAAGGACTGAAAAAGAGACTATACGCCAAAAAGAAAGGTGGGTAGAAGAATTAGAAGGAGTACTTTGGTCATACCGAACAACAGTGAGGAGGGGAACCAACAACTCCCCATTCGCCTTAGTTTACAGAACCGAAGCATTCATACCAACTGAGACAGAAGTACCAAGCATGCGAAGGGTGCTAGCACCTCAAAATACAGACCAAGACAACCAGATGCTCATAGACGTAGCCGACACTATCAATAAAAGAAGGGACCAGGCGAGCATAAGATAACAAAACTACCATAACACCGCAACATGTTTCTACAACAAAAAACCAAACAACAAAGATTTGATGAAGGAAAGCTGGTGTTACAAAAAGTTTTCTTCGCAAGGGCAGAGAAGAGTGTAGGAAAGCTAGGAATCAGATGGGAAGGGCCGTATAAGATATCAAAGATCATCAAACCAGGAGTGTATGAATTGGAAGACGAAGGCAGGAACGAGGAAAGACACCCGTGGAATGCTCAACATCTGAAAAAATTCTACTATTAAGCACTCGCAAGTTATTTTCGTAGTAGTCTTGTTTGATGCTATTTGTAAACCTTTTTAGTGAACTATGACCAAGGGTTGATCCCCATTTCAGGGGTACGTAGGCAATTCTGTTTAGGGAGTTCAGCTATACCTATCAATAAAACTTCAATTTCCTCGTCTTTGTCTCTAAATTTTTCTCGAAAAATGGGGGAGATGTAACTGATCCTTACTACTTTCCCCAGGAAAACTTCTCTTTGCCTCTAAAGTTTTCTCAAAAAGTGGAGGAAATGTAACTAATCCTTACTACCTTCCCCAGCGCACCCTAGATTTACCTCTATTTTTTTCTTGAAAAATGGGGGAGATGTAACTGATCCTTACTACCTGCCTCATCCCGCCCTATCAGTGCCTCTAAATTTTTCTTGAAAAATGGGGGAGATGTAACTAATCCTTATTACCCAACTCTACAACGGGGGGCTTCTCATAACTCAACCAGCTAAAGTTCCGATAGAAAGGATCACTACCCCATACCACTGCATGCGCAACAGAACACCTGGGGGCTCTCAACACTCCGCATGATTTCCTACCAATACTCAGACGAAAGCGAGGCGAGAATACTATACCATACCCAACACGCCCAATAAATCGGTAAAATCATCCAAACATCTAATTATATCTTTTTTCCATACTCAAACGCTTAACATGTAAATAACTATTCACTCATATCGCATTGTGCAACTTGGTCAGTCATATAATACATCACACACTCCCAGTGGGTATTATCCTGAGCAACCCTCAGCAACGTGTAAGCGCTAAAGCCGAGCCCCTTCTCGCAACAATGCATTGAAATGAATCACAAACGTTTTTAACAATCGAAACACTCATTGCTAGTATAAGTTCCGATCTGTCAAATAAGTATGTGACTATAAGATGACAAGTATAATAGTAAAAACTCGAATCTCTACTGAGTATGCAACTGAGATACCATTCCGGCAACGTGAACAATACATCTGCAAACAACAAATATACGCAAAGGATTTTTTAAAGCCAACTAGATTAAAAGGAAAAGAAAACCATATGAGCAAAAGACATAAATCCAAGTTCATGCAACTAAATAAACATAAGTTTCGGATGAAAGCCTCCCCAGGAATTTCAAGTTCAAAAGGGACTAAAGAGATCGGGTAAAAGCCTTCCCATGCAACCATGTTCAAAATCAAACAAGCATTAAGAGAAATTAAAGGTGTAAGGAGAGAAGAAGCCATAAGCAGTCACTCCGTTGCATCTTGATTGTCATCACCACCCTTGGGGGCTTCCTCTCTTGCCTCGATCGCGGATTCCCGTAAGCAAACCGCAACCTCTACATCCTTGTCCAGCACCCCTCCTACGTTTGTGTCAACCTCCTCAGTAGGAACATTACCCGTGGCCTCTTCAACTAGAACTTCATATTTTTCAATCTCGGTAGCAGCTTCCTGGACTGGATCAAGAATAGGAAAGTTAGTACCATAAGGGTCAATTACCTAAACCAGATTCAGCTCAGAGAGTTCACCAGGTCGATCGCTTAGGTCAGATCCAGTCAGAGATGAAACCCAGTCCATCTCAGTATCCTACTATTTGAATTCAAACATCTTTAGCTCCTCAGTAAAAACCACCTGATCCGCTTCCAGTTCGTTTTTCTCATATTCCAGTGTGGACTCTCCCCGGAGCATGCTATTAATCAATTCCATGTTCCCCCAGATCTATTCAATCTGAAGCAGCTTCTCTTGGTACATTCGTTCGTTCACCACCTTCCCTTTGACCCACTCCATCCTTCTCGTCACTGTTCAAAAACTCGGATCAGTCACCGACTAATCGCTGGCGAATCGGCGGAAAACAGTGAGCCGATGGGTTTGTCTTACTCGGTGAAAAAGTCGCCCAAAAACAATAATATAAAAAAACTTAGCTTCTTTCGAGTAGAAAACCCGTAAATCACTCTTAGATTTATACTATTATGGTAAAGCTACGAAAATATGGTATAATAATGGCAAAAAACGCGGAAAATGAGAAGGAAAAATATGCAGAGGTGGCTGTGCATGATTAGGATTTTTGGAGGAAGAAGATACTCCATGGATAATTAACATTTTACCATTCATTTAAGTTTAAATAATGAATTATGTACAGGCTAGGCATCGAATCCACATTCCGAGGTACATATTTAACCTAAGTATAGGTAAAAGAAAGAATTTCTCGTATCGTCTAGTCTCTAATTAATCCCCGACTTAACCGGCTAGGCGCTAGGCACCAGACCACCGCCCGACTAACGCCTAGCGAATTTTTGAACATTGCTTCTCGTAAACCTCTCGTTCAAAGCGTCCTCCTTATCCTTTGCCTTTTCCACCACCTGTTTCTCCACCTCCGCAAGGATTGCATCCAACTCTTTAGCTAAGCCTCCCACCTCCTCTTGCAGCCTTTGTTTGGTCATGTCATGATGAGTCGCCTCCTCACTCATCCTTTCAACATCCTTTTCCCCCCAAATCCTCGAGCTCCATGACCTCAGCCCTCAGCCTGCTATTCTCCTCGGTCAGTGTTTTCACTCTGCCCATAGCAACCTTCAGCTTAGCAATAGCTTTATCAGCGCAGGCTGTGGCATCAGCGACTAAAACCCTAACCAGAAGATTTTCTAAGGCCGCAGTCTAGAGATACTAAAGTTCCCCATCAGTTTTTGAACTGATTTCAACGCAACTAACATAGTAAATAAATATGCATACCTCAATGTGGGAGCGAACCCACTCAGCATACTCTCTTTGCACTGAGAGCGATTGATGATCATGCACCTTGGATCCTCCCAGTAGGAGTTTATACATCAAGTTAGCACAGATCTCTCCATCTTCAACAATAGAAGACTAGAGCGGCCAAACGAAACTGAAAGAGAACCCACCATAGTCATAGACCCCGACCAGAGGTGGGTTATGAATTCAAGCTCTCTTTTCCATGGATGCTCCGGCGAACTGGAGGACCATGTTTCTCGGAGCTAACAGCTTTTTCCCGGTGGGTATCACCACGAGATGAGTCGGAGACATCCATTATATCCACATCCATTGGAATATGCACCTTAGGGGTCTGAACCTCCTGCATAGCACCAAGATCTTATGAACCAGAAGCGCCTTTGGAACTTTTACTCTTGCGTGCTTCATGGTATGGTTTTGGATTCTTCATAGCAACAGACAGACAAAAAGATGGAGTATCTGCAGAAGAAAATTTAGTAACTCGCAACAATTTCCAACAAAAATACAAATCAAATCGAATACTTACTTGAAGATAACTCAGAGAGTGGCGCTAATGGGAGCCAATTGCGGGAAACCCTTTCCCTATAAAAAATGCTCCATTTGTTCAATTTGTTATTTTCCACTGATTCTTCAAATACTCTGGAGAAGGATTTTCAATCTTAACCAGGTGCAGAACTGAAAGGAAACCAGAAAATCAATAAGTTAACAAACACAGTGGAACTAGATAAAGACAGAAATAATGATTCAATATCAAGTCGAAAAGAAACAAGGGGGGGGGATATAGTGAAATTTAAGGCTTTCACACCAATCTCTCTGGTCCACCAGGCTTTGAAGTCACCAAGACACTTGGTCCCAAAAGATAAGTGGTTAATTTCTAGAAAGAAATAGAACCAATCTTAGTCAGTTTCGTCCTTAGGAGTTTTGCCAGTCGCGAACCCCTGATTAGGTTTGTTTGCGATATCAGAGACCACCCTTCGAGCCTCTCTTGATGTAGGTAACCTCCTCGAGCATGTTGCATCCCAACTCAAACACGTTCTCAAGCGCTTGGATCATTAGAAAAATCATATGCCGAACTCCCTTTGAAAATGATTTCGTACACCATTCCCTGATGGTGTAAATATCGGATTAGCAATTCTGGAACTGGGAAGCAAAACCCGCACGTTTTGAAATTGATTTCGTAGACCATAACAAAACCAAGTGGAGGAAAGTCCAAAAATTGCCCAGGTTCTGGGATGAGGTGCCTGATATCGGATGGGAAATTGAAATTTTCCAGATTATCGCTACTGCAGCCGTAGTTGACAAGGAGTCGAAGAAGGTTATGATCGCCAGAGCCACAACTGCGCTTGATCTCTTGTTAGGATCCATACGAGTTCTGATGCTGGCACTAGCCGCTACGTGTGATGATGAACGTCTGCTTCGAGAATGAAAAGCGAGATGACTCATCATTGTCAGCATATTGGAATAATGAATAAATAAAAGAAGAAAAGGGAATGATACAGAGAAGATCAGAGACGGTCGAAGGAAATCCAAGGGGATGGAAACATAAATTCGATAGAAGAATTGTAAACCCTAGCAAAAATTAAAGGAAATAAGGTGCAAATTAACTTTACCTTGTCACGTCTAAGAGAGAGAGAGAAAGATGACGGTTGAAAATGAAGTTGAGAGTGGCGATTCCAAGCACTTGAAAGAGAGAAAGAGGCAGTAATAACCATCTCGGGAGTTGCGAATTGCTTTTATAGGCGTGATGATACTTGACTTCACCTATCTTTTTGAATTTCAAATTTTAAAAGGGAAAAATATACGCATGCAGAGTAGGGAATCTCCAAGACTATTGAGATTTCCGGAAGTTATCTTATCCAAAACCAAAAATTGTCCCTTGGAGATCGACTAAACTAAATCCATAGACAAATCATCCTAAATCTTAACAACCAGAAGGATACAAAATCAGATATATCACTGAGAAAGATATTTTCTTGGGGATGAAATCATGATAAGAATTGCATTGTTTTCCTTTACAAGACTAGCTCACGGAAGGATTTTCAATTCGAAATCTTACTGAGAATTAACCACCTCATCGATCAAAGGTCACCTAGCTCGCTAAGCTCGTAGGAAGACTGTTGGTGTCAAAACCCTCTCAGCAGGATTTTGCCTCATCCAGTATCTTTTCATGAAGTTTGACTCAACACATATTGGGCTTAGGAAGATTAACCAGACAAGCTTCCCATCTGATTACAATAGCTAAATGGGCGAGCACTCAGGGGGCAGATGGACCGCGAAGAATGCAAGCGTAGGCCAAGCAGGAAAGGGCTGAGTCAAGGAAGTTCCTAATTAACTGGGATTCTCTGAGATTTTAAGGTCAACTAACCGGGATAATCGGAACAATACAACCGAGGTAGAAAGAACTATAAAAGCAGAGCAAGAAAGAGCAAGATGGATCTTTTTTGGCCAATTTTCGAGATGTCTTTTACTTTAGAAAATTTATCTAAGTTGCAAGTGTAGCCATTGAATTCAAATCAATAAAATCAATCTCTATTTAAATTTGTGTTGAGTCTTTTTCCTTATTAAACAAGAACAATCGAATTCATCATTGAGATTAACTTGACAAAATTACATTGTGGATTTTAGCATCCACAAATTAGTGCTGTCGGTGGGAACTTAAGAGTTCTTTTACGCAGAAAGGAAAACAACAGCAAGATCCAACATTACCATGGCTGAAAACGTATCAATGCCACCCGACGGATATGCCAACACAATTCAGGCGCTCCTCCAATCCGTGTAGTCAATGTTCGACAAACTGGAGACACAAGATGCTCTGAACAAATCCTTGATCGACCAGCTCGATCAAAGAGAGAAGGAGTCCACAGATCAAACTAAGGAAATCGCTAAGCGTCTTGACCGGGCAACGTCCTCGCAGCATTGTCCGATCAGGACCTCCTCACGACGATACCCCATTTCAGGAGAACATTCCAGGAGGTTACGCTTTACTCCAATCCCACGTTCATTTAAGACACAAGAACGCCGCACTGACACCATAGAATCCCCCACCAAACGACGACCTTGAAAGAGAGCAATCCGATCAGAGGGACAACCAGCTCGACGACGAACCCAAACAGCTGAGTCACACCATGAGCACCGAGGCCTCAGAGGCCGAGAGAGACCGAATCAACCTATCGGAGGAATCCGAGGAAGTGTCTGATAGGTACGAGGAGGGCACCGGTACCCCACCTTCCCGATCTGACAAGCGACCTCAACAATCAATTAGGGAAAATCCAGGAGATGAAGAACTCCCTCTAGGAAGCCGCCCGATAGATGAATCCCAAGGTTCACCAGGCCATCAGCTCAACACCGAAGCTGGAACGGCTGATGGAGGATACGCTCCGCAGCCCGTATGCCCCACACATAAAGAACACCATGGTACTAAACTCGAGAAAATCAAAATTCCCTTTTATGAAGGGAAAACAGACCCCGGTGCGTACATGACCGCCTTCAGGATCGCAATCGGGCGAGCGCAATTCGACGAACATGAGAAGGACGCAGGGTATTGTAAACTTTTCAGTGAACATCTTCAGGGACTGGCACGCACCTGGTTCTCTCGACTACCTAAGGGATTAATCCATAGCTTCAACCACATGAGTTTGATGTTTCTAAAGAATTATTCAGTTTATATAAAAAGCGATATTTCAGACGCAGACATGTGGAGCATGACTCAGGGACCAAATGAGCCCCTCCGACAATTCATCGACATGTTCAAAGAAGTAATATCCCGAGTAGTAGTCACCAATAATGCCAAAATTTCCGCACTAAAAAATGTGGTATGGGGAGAATCCGAATTATGTAAGGACCTGATATTAAATTCTCCAGCAACGATTGATGATGCACTGCACATGGGGAAAGTATTCGCACGAATAGAAGAGGACCTGATCGAGATACGGAACCGAAGCTAAGAAAAAATTCAAGTGACTCAGGCCACAGCCCCAAGGTGAAATTCCCCAGTAGGCAACCAAACACTTTTCGCCGGGAAACCCAAAAACAGACCTTGGAATCAATGGGAACAAACTGAAGAACAAGGGAACGTTAAAAACACTGCAAATATCATAACCAAGACGGTCACTCTACCAAGGAATGCAGAAGCTTCAAGTCATTCCTCTTCAGCAAATACCAGTCCGGGGAATTGGTGGAACCCAGCAAGCTGAAAGCAGCGAGTTCCCAGGAAGGGACATATGACCAGACTAAAGTGGCTATCCCCCTAAAACAGACTCAAGAAGAACTGCCTCAAATGGCACCAACCCGCCATTCAAGAATCGGATTAACATGATCATGGGAAACCATCAATTTCGCCTCAACTCAGTGACAACAATCAAAGCCAATGGACGCAGGGCGACTTCGTGCGAGAAATGGCGTGTCAAGCCCCAAGAGGTAGGAGAACCTATAGCATTCAATGAGACGGACACCACAAGACTCGACATGCCTCACACTGACTCATTGGTCATCGAGCTAATTTTAGAAGAGTATGAGATCGCGAGAGTGCTCATAGATAATGGGTGGTCGGTGGATTTGATTTTCAAAGAAACATTAACGAAAATGGATATCGACCTATCATGAATCAAAAGACCACATGCGCCATTGACATGTTTCACCAGCGAGACCTCCATGACGATCAGAACTATCAAATTACTAATGCACGCGACAGGAGTATCAAGGATGATTCAATTCACAGTGATCGATAAACTAGCAATATACAACACAATCCTAGGAATGTCGTGGATAAACGCAATGAAGGTTGTCCCTTCTATATACCATCAATGCGTCAAATTCCCCATTAAAGAGGGGATTAAAACAATTAAAGGGAGTCAAAGATCAACCCGAGACAATTACCTAGCTGAACTGAAACTCAAAGAGAGGACCTTATAGAAATTACAAATAGGGGAGCCAACCCCATTTTTTTGAACCAGTATACGAGGAACCCAAACTCGAAGAGGTGACGCAGTACTGCATCTACCCATAATACCCAGAGCGATGCGTCGACATAGGATCAAAGCTTGAAAAAGATTTGAAAGAGGAGCTGATTCTTTTCCTCAAAGAAAACAAACACACTTTCGCATGGGACATGACATATATGCCGACAATAAGCTTTAACATCATGTTTCACGAATTAAACGCATATCCGATCTACAAGCCGGTTAAGCAGAAAAAGCGCAAGTTGGGAGCCAAGCAAGCTTAGGCAGTCAGAGACGGGGTGGAGAAGTTGCTAGGTGAAGGATCAATCACCAAGGTGAAGTATCCAGATTAGCTAGCGAATCCCGTAGTATTGAAGAAAAAGAACGGAAAATGGAGAGTATGCATAGACTTCACCGACCTGAAAAAGGCATGCCCCTAAGACAGTTTCCCACAGCCAAACTTAGATCAGCTCGTCGAAGCCACATCCGGTTACAATCTACTCTCATTTATGGACGCCTTCTCGGGCTATAACCAAATACTCATGCACCCAGACGACAGGGAGAAAACCGCTTTTACTACGGACAAAGCCATTTATTGCTATAAGGAATGCCCTTCAGCCTAAAAAACGTTGGTGCAACTTATCAACGCCTGGTTAATAAGATGTTCTCAGAACAACTAGCAAGACAATTGAAGTCTATATAGACGACATGCTCGTCAAGTCTTCCGATGAAGACAACCATGTGGGAGACCTGCGCACCTGTTTCCAAATACTGAACACCTACGGGATAAAGTTGAACCCGGCTAAGTGCACTTTCGCAGTAACTTCGGGGGAATTCCTCGGTTACCTGGTGACCAAGAGAGGCATCGAAGCCAATTCAAAAATAAATCAACGCACTGTTAAGGATGCCTTCACCCAAAAACACAAGAGAAGGACAGAGACTAATCGGACACATAGCCGCCCTAACCAGGTTTATATCTAAGTCAACAGAAAAATGCCTTCCATTTTATAACCTTCTGAAGGGAAACAAAAAAATGATCTGGAACGAAGAATACGAGTTGGCGTTTAAGGAGCTAAAAACCTATCTGATGACACCGCCCGTCCTTTCGAGGCCACAAGAAGGGGAAAACCTATATATTTACATCCCAGTGTTGCTTTATCCGATCAGTTCGGTCCTCATACGCGAGGAGCTAGGTGACCAAAAGCCGATCTTCTACCTTAGAAAAATCCTTGACGATGCCGAGACCATATACCCGACAATAGAAAAACTGGCCCTGGCAGTAGTGCACTATGCGAGAAAATTGCGATCCTATTTCCAGCCACACTCAATCGTCGTATACTCGAACCAGTTGTTGGGTACGATCCTACACAGTCCCAACCAGTCGGAAAGACTTTCCAAATGGGCTGTCGAGCTCAGCGAGCATGACACAGAATTCAAAAGAAGAACCTGTGCAAAGTCCCAAGTCATAGCAGATTTCCTGATAGAACTACCACCCGAGATGGACGCAGCAATAAAACGTGATAAAGAAAAGTGGCACCTGTACTTAGATGGAGCAAGCTTAAAACACGGTTCCGGGGTAGAAGTATGATTAATCTCCCCAATCAGGGAGATGATTGAGTAGTCATTCCGACTAGACTTTGCCGCATCAAACAAAGAATCCGAGTACGAGGCAATAATTGCCGGACTGCAGATGTCAACGATGATTGGGGCTAAGCGACTCTCATTTGGTTGCGAACCAATTTAGTGGGGAATACGAAACAAGGGACGATATAATGGAAGCATACCTAGACGTAGTAAAAACACTCTTCCTTGAATTTGTGGACTTGAACCTGGTTAAAATCCATAGAGGTGAAAACATACCCACTGACGCCCTAGCCGTGCTGGAATCAACTACATACCCGCAAATGACCAGAGTCATACCGTTGGAAACTAACGATAAACCCAACATCTCCATCACCAAACATGAGACAATTGAAGAATACAACACCAATCCAGACCCTGAGTATATCGAAGAAGACGAAGTTCTGATGGAAACAAACGAGGTCGAGGTGGAGATATATTGGAGGGTTGAAATACTTGCGTACATCACGGACGGGATCCTACCACCAAAGAAATGGGACGCCAGGAAAATCAAAGCCAAAAGCGCTAGATACACTCAATTAGACGAGAACCTTTACAAGTGGAGCGTACGTGGCCCACTACTGAAGTGCATATTCGGGCATGATACAAGGAAGATCATAAGGGAAGTCCATGATAGAGCATGTAGAAATCACTCAAGTGGTAGAGCGCTGGCATTCAAAATAAAATATTATGGCTACTACTGGCCGACCATGATCACGGACTGCGAATAGTGCGCTCTAAAATGCGAGAAATGCCAAAACATGCACAATTGATATACAAGCCAACCGAGGAGATGAAAT
The DNA here is from genome assembly GCA_900406425.1 of Iberis pinnata. Lineage (NCBI taxonomy): Eukaryota > Viridiplantae > Streptophyta > Magnoliopsida > Brassicales > Brassicaceae > Iberis > Iberis pinnata. Next base: position 21,228 of record OVBE01000858.1, read on the forward strand.
CCATCACAGCACCTTACCCATTCATGAGATGGTCTATGGACATAATTGGTCCTATGCACAAGTCGAAACAAAAGCATTTCCTCCTCGTCTTAATTGAATATTTTCTAAATGGATAGAGGCCGAGTCATTTGCCAAGGTCAAATCCGAGAACGTGAAATCCTTTATTTGGAAGAACATAATCTGACGACATGGGATCCCCTACGAAATTCACATGGAAAACGGCCCTCACTTCACCTCATATAGATTCAAGGATTTCTGTGAAGGAATGAGAATAAACCTAACTTTCTCAACTCCGTATTATCCATAGGCTAACGGCCAGGTTGAGGCTGCTAACAAAACAATTATGGACGGCCTAAAGAAAAGACTCGACGTGAAAAAGGGGAGCTAGGCCGGGAGTTAGAAGGAGTAATGTGATCTTATTGGAAAACGCCCAGTTGGGGTATGAACGACTCACCGTTTTCTTTAGTATACGGCACCAAGGCAGGAATACCAGCCGAGACTAAAGCCCCAAGCCGCAGACGCGAGCTGGCACCCCTTAATATATATCAAAATGACCAGATGCTCATAGATATTGACGACACAGTTGATGAGAGGAGAGACCAAACAATGATAAGGCTACAAAATTACTATAATGATGCAGCCCGATTCTACAACAAGAAAATCAAACAGAGACGTTTCGACGAGGGAGAGCTGGTACTACGGGAATTGTTCCCCGCACGGGCAAAGAAGAATGCATTAAAACAATTAAACCGGGAGTCTACAAGCTGGAGGACGCAGACGGAAACGAAGAGAAACACCCTTGGAACGCCTAACACTTGAAGAAATTTTTTTGTTAGGAGTCTCGCACTTTGTATTTTCATAATTAATTTACACAAGTTGTAGACTGAACACAGAGAACTACGACCAAGGCTTGATCCCCCGCTCGGGGTAGGCAACTCTATTTAGGGAGTTAAGCTAATATTATTATTTAGTTTATCGATACCTTCTATCTATACTCCAAATCAGCCCGCCCATCCCTTCCTTATAAGTTTTTCTCAAAAAATGGGGGAGATGTATTCGTCCTTTGCACTCCGACCCAGCCCGCCCATCCTTTCCTTACAAATTTTTCTCAAAAAATGGGGGAGATGTATTTGTCTTTCCCACTCCAAACCAGCCCGCCCATCCCTTCCTTATAATTTTCTCAAAAAATGGGGGAGATGTATTTGTCCTTCGCACTCCGAACCGGCCCGCTCATCCCTTCCTTATAAATTTTTCTCAAAAAATGGGGGAGATGTATTCGTCCTTTGCACTCCGACCCAGCCCGCCCATCCTTTCCTTATGAATTTTTCTCAAAAAATGGGGGAGATGTATTTGTCTTTCCCACTCCAAACCAGCCCGCCCATCACTTCCTTATAATTTTTCTTAGAAAATGGGGGAGATGTATTTGTCCTTCGCACTCCGAACCAGTGCGCTCATCCTTTCCTTATAAATTTTTCTCAAAAAATGGGGGAGATGTATTCGTCCTTCACACTCCGACCCAGCCCGCCCATCCTTTCCTTATAATTTTTTCTATAAAAATGGGTTATGTATTCTTCCTTTGCACTCTGACCCAGCCCCGCCATCCTTTCCTTATAAATTTTTCTCAAATAATGGGGGAGATATATTCGTCCATTCCACGACAAACCCAAACCGACCGGGGGTTCCTCCAACAACAAACAACCAGATGCCAAACTTGGAGATACCAACGTAAGCACCAGCCCTTATAGCTTTATCATTTTTGCCGATCTTATTTACCAATACTTCAACGAAATCAAGGTGATAAAACCACACTATACTCACATGAGACCAAAGACAAAGAAGAAAGAGAGGGCCAGTTAACCAATTACGCCGGAAATTCAACAACCACAGAAAAACCAAATCCAAAGCAATGAGGTGATGATAATTAAAATAGTTTCAAAAAAAGAAACAAGGGGGTAAATCTAAAACTTAAAGGAAATCCACACAAATTTCCCGAGTCCACCAAGATTGCAGATCGTTGGGGCCTTTAGTCCCAAAAGAAAGATGATTGACTTCTAGAAAGAAGTATAACCGATCCCAGTCGGTTTCATCTTTTGGGGTTTTTCCAGTTGTTAGCCCCGGATTAGGCTTGTTTGTAAGATACCAGAGACCGCCCTTTGGTCCCCTTTTGATGTATGTAGCTACCTCCAACATATCATAGCCCAGTTCGATCCCGTTCTCCCTTGCCTTGATCTTCAAAAAGATCGCATGCCAAACTCCTTTGGGCATCAGCTGGCTTAGCGCCATCCCTCGACGACGCACATACCGGACCAACAGTTCAGGAATGAAAAGCGCAACCCACAAGTTATAAAGAAGATCTCATAAACCGTTACAAATGCGGTTGGGGGTTATTAGGAAACTGACCAGTTCTGGGGATTAGGAACCTAACATCGGAAGGGAAGTCAAACTGCTTCCAAATCATCCTCACAAACGTAACATTTGATCAGGAATCAGAGAAATCCATGATCCATGGAGCCCTAGCCGCCCTAGATCTCATACCGGAAGCCATAGGAGTTCAGACACTGGTACTAGTCGCAGGATGTGATGAATAACTCCTGCTCTGGGAATGGAGTGCCAGTTGCTTGAACATAGTAGACGAGCCAAGGCAGAGGAAAGATTAAAAGAAAGAAAAACAGGGGAAAGGTGAAACCCGAAGAAGATGAAGGAGAATTAGGGAAAGAAAATGGCAAACCCTAACAAAATCAAGAGAGATAAATGAAGAGAGACTTTACCTTTTCTGCGTAAGGAAAGAGAGAGACTTGGCAGTTGAAAATGGAGTGGGGGAGACAGATCCAGACAGTTAAGGAGCGAGCAAAAGCAATAACTATCTCGAAGAACACAAGGACTACCTTTTTGTAGGCGTAATGATGAAGATTTTGAATTTTAAATTCTAAGAATCCATCGCATCAAATCCCCAACAAACCGGCTTATCAAATACTTGATTTTCGGACTGATGAAAATTATCCGACTTCACAACAAAAAGCATTATTAACATATGAGTGAAATAAATATAGCACACGCATGTGTATACCTAAATAATGACGACAAAGGCAATGTGAGTATATAAAATAACATCGGCAATCAAAGACCACCTCGGAGTTTGAAACACTACTAGAAACTCACCAATCGGTTTTCGAAGGTCACCCAATTCGCTACGCTCATAGGGAGACCTGGGGGCTAATATGTTGGTGTAAAAACCCTCTCAGCAGGATTTTGTCTCAGCCAGTATCACTCCATGAAGTTTGACTCAACACGTATTGGGCGTACGAAGAATGGCCAAACAAGCTTTCCATCTGATTAACAATAGCTAAATGGGCGAGCACTCAGGGCGCAGATGGACTTCGAAAAATACAAGCAAAGGCCAAGCAGGTAAGGGCTGAGTCAAGGAAGCTCCTAATTAAGTGGGATTCTCCGAGATCATAGGGCCAACTAACCGGGATGATTGGAACAATACGACCTAGGCATAAAGGACTATAAAAGCAGAGGAAGAAATATCAAGAGGAATCTTTTTTTTTTTGGCCAATTTTTGAGCTGTCTTTTACTTTTGAGAATTTATCTAAGTTGAAAGTGTAGCCATTGAATTAAAATCAGTAAAATCAATCTCTATTTAAATTTGTGTTGTGTCTTTTTCCTTATTAAACAAGAACAATCGAATTCCTCATTGAGATCAACTTGACAAAATTACATTGTGGATTTTAGCATCCACAAAGACCTAGGCACTAATAGGTTGTCAAAAACCTCTCAATTGATTTCACCTTATCTAGTGATATTATTTTCTCCGACTTAGCATGTATAGGCCCCAAAACGATTTGCCAAGAAGCCTCAGCACGCATGATGTTTGAATGCCGAGCAAAAGATGTGACTGAGGGCGATGAGATGGCGACCTGCGTAAGGGATCACCGAGTCTCAACTGTCCCGAACTTCTAGAGATACACCAAGATTATGGCAACAAAGGAGTATGAAGACAGCGGGAAAATCGGAACAGAAGCTCGAGGCATCCAGAAGCGTCAGCTAGAATTGGAAGCGACCTCAAGTGTATAAATAGAAGGAGTAGCAAAGCAAAAAGGATCTTTTGGCTCTTTTTCGAACTTCACTTGTATAACTGCTTCTTGTATGGAAACAAAGCTAAACACGATTTCATTTTAATCAATGAAAATTCAATTTCATACAAATTTTGAGTTGTAGTATTTTTCTTATTAAGACAAAAATTTATGAATTCCTCATTAAAATACTTCTATAAATATACTTTGTGATTTCAACGTTCACTATTACTGCTGTAACGGAGAATGAGAGTGTGGCAACAGACATTGTAGAGGTCATTTCACGTCTTGAGTTTGAGCCACATACTGAGGTTGTGTCACACAAGACTGGGTAAAGGAATGAGAAGGAAAGAAGCGTCGCTTAATATATGTGACTATGTGCCTAACATAGTGACTCAGACTATGTCACACACCACTCTGCAAAGTGCAGACCATGAGTAAAGTCTTGAAAATTTCGTGAATTGTGACAAAATTTCTAAGTCCCACAGGTGTTTCTTGGCTAGTATAATTGCAGGAGTTGTGCCATGATCGTTTAATGAAGCAATGAAGTGACAAAATTTTAAAGATGCAATGCGATTAGAGGTGATGCCCTAGAACTGAATCAAACTTGGTGGATTGAGCAACTACCATTATGTAAAAATACGATTCTATGTAAGTGGGTTTATACTATCAGGTATGAGGCATATGGAACAATTGAGAGATGTAACACACGCCTTGCAGCCTTGGGTAATTGCCAAAGAGAAGGAATTGATTATTCTTACACATTCTCTCCCATTGGTAAGATGACCACTTCTTCTCTATGTTCTCCTTGGCCTTAGCATGCATCTTCTGGATTTTTTCAGCTTTCTTCTTGTCGTCTAAACTGCATCTTTCACATAAAGGCAAAGGGATCAAGTCTAATGGCGATTATGGATTAAGACCATATACAATTTCAAAAGCAGAAAACAAAGGTGAGGAATGCTTAGCGTGATTATAGGCGAACTCGACATAAGGAAGACACTATTCCCACGACTTGAGATTACTTCTCACCATGGTGCGTAATAGTGTGGATAAGGATCAGTTCACCACCTCAGTTTGTCCATCATTCTGAGGATGAAAAATTGTTTAGAAATGACTTATGAAATTTAATGTCTCGGTTAGAGATGATGACTTGAGGCATTCCGACATTATATGTCTTGTGACTAGCTATAAAGTGAGTCATCTTACTAATCCTGTCAACAACTACAAAGATCAAATCTTTGTTGGGATCAAAAACAGTCTACTCGGAATAAACGTTAGAGAAATACGAAACGATCTACGCATTTGCGTTCAAAGGAAAAAAACAAACTAAACCCACGATACTTCCGAAAGAATCGAGCAACAATCATAAAATCGATAAGCTATCGTCTCTGCACTCTTTTTCCCTTAGTCGAGAATGGTTTTTACGATTAGCGTTTTCCTATCACTAAGGTTTAAACAAGGGAAGATGGTCCGATACGTTTGGTGTCAGACTACCGTGCTCAAAATGAATGTCCAAGGAAAAGGAGAAACCTCGACAGATACACACACTTCGGACAAACGCTTTATTCCAGGATACATTTACAGACAACACTAATAATGTTTGAGTAAGAATAATCAGAGCAGGCATTTATATTGTCAGTTGGCGAGATGAATTAGAAAATCCATATGGCCAACTAACGAAATGAATTAGAACACGGGATTCATCTCGCCAACTAGCGAGATGAATCAGAACGCATAATTCATCTCACCAACTGGCTAGATGAATCAGAACATGGAATTCATCTTGTCAACTAGCGAGATGAATCAAGACACATAATTCATCTCGCCAGCTGGAGAGATGAATCGGGCAGTTCATCTCGCTAACTGGCGAGATGAATCTAAACACGAGATTTATCCCGCCAATTGACGAGATAAATTGGATAGTTAGTCTTGCCAACTGGCGAGATGAATCGGGGCAGTTTGTTTTGCCAACAAGCGAGATGAATCGGAAAATTTGTCTTGCTAACTAGAGAGATGAATTTGAACATGGAATTCATCTCGCTTATTGGAGAGATGAATCAGAACATGAAATTCATCTCGCCAATAAGCAAGATGAATCAAAAAATTCATCTCGCCTATTGGCGAATCAGAGCGTGCGTTCATCTTGCCATTTGGCGAGGAGAATCAAAAAATTCATCTTGCTACTTGGTGAGATGAATCGCATGCGCATTTCGTATCACTTTGGACGAATCATCTCTCGTTCTTAGTTTCTGTTGGGATTTTATGATGAAACTCGTAAAACTTATTCCTTTCGTACGATGACTCCTGCGACTCGCAAGTGAATCATGAAATCACATTCTGTATTAAACAGTCGTATAGAATGATGATGTATATCACCGATACTCTCTCACTGATGTAATCGATATAATATTTCCGCAAAGGTTTCAAACGTATCATCATGCGAAAGCTCGTTTTCTAGACGAGAACCATAAAAGTCGCCTAAACCGTAAAACAGCCCAACAAGCCCTATAATAGGATAACGGCCTACTTACGATTCCAGACGAGAATCAAGCTCAAAGGCAAAGACAGTCGAAGCTTGTCATGCAAGCTAAAAAGAAATGGAAGAAATCAAGAACAAGAAGATTTATGCAGAAGAATCAACCAAGAAAGGAAGATTTCCGCGGAAGAACGGAAGACGTAAAAGGAAGATGGATTAATCCTGAAGCCTATATAAGAGAGATGAAGAGACGGGGGACGGACACATTCATTCTCCACACCGAAATACTTAGTGCTTTAGACTGTTTTTTCGTTATTGTTAGTGAGCTGCGACTCAGCTAGGTTTGTCGATCTCTTCTACAAGATCTAGGATAACTCGCCAACAGTTCTTGTGGCCAAGGCTATCACTTGTTGTAACACGTTCACGCACCGAGTCAGAATAAGACTTCTATTGCCCACCTTTTTAAAAAAATTTGTATCCATATTAATCACTTTCATATTCTGATCTTTTAATGTTTGACTCAGAGAAATCGGGGAACTCTGAAAAGTTAGAGTTATCTCTGATTTTCCATAACTAACGAAAAATCGACAGTGCAAATTTCGGTTTTCACAGTTTGGCTCTAGAAGGAGGCGACAACAATTTCTTTTACTTCAAACTGTATATCGTTCACCAAAAAGGTATGTCTTATTCAACAAGGCTAACTATGATCTCTTTCAAGGATAGGGCAATGGCCGCACAGGCCAATCCTCATAAAGACCTCTTCGTCGTCGAGCTAACAATACACGAAATAGATGTCGCAGGAGTGTTAATTGGCACTGGATGCTCAACAAATACTATTCAGAAACACTCTAGACCAGATGAAATCTCATAGTTAAAGCTAGGAGCAACACGGAAAACATAGAGTTTCTGGTCGTAAACCGCCGCCGCGCTTCCTATAACGTGATCATATGCGTTACATGGCTGAAATCTATGCAAGTTATCGCTTCCACGTACCACTACTGTCTCAAATTCCTGACTCCTTTTGCAAGTATGCCTTGCCACCCAATAATAACGGAAAAGTGCAACGGCAGAAACTATCCCCAAAAACAAAAGGCCAAAAAATTCCTTCAAAAACGCCCCAGAACAAGATCAAATAGAGATCTACTCGCAATTGCGGATGGCTGAGACCTTAGAGGGCAAGCGCGAACGAACCTGCAAAGCTATCATCTCAGTTTGCTTTGATGAAAAATTTCCTGAGTGTTTCGTTGAGATTGGCGCTAACCTCTATGATCCCATAAAAACACAACACATAGCTTTTTTTAGAAGGAATCTCCATACGTTCGCGTGGACCGTATAAGACATTCTAGGAAACGAAATCAACGTAACTTCCATGAACTTAGCGCCAACCCAACCTTTAAACCTGTCAAATAGAAAAGGCGGATATTAGGTCCACAACGCATCACCGCGACCAACGACAAGGTCGAAAAATTCCTCAAAGTCGGGTCAATAATGGAGGTCAGGCATCTCGACTGGCTCACTAATCCCGTAGTGGTCAAGAAGAAAAATGGAAAGTGGCGGGTCTGCATTGACTAAACCAACATCAATAAAGAGTGTCTTCAGGACAGTTTCCCGCTACCTCATATCGACCGTTTGGTAGAGGCCACGGCAGGGAAAAGCTATTATCATTTACGGACGCCTTCTCGGGCTACAATCAAATCATGATGAATTTGATGATCGTGAGAAAACCACTTTCATCACTGACCGCGGTACTTACTGCTACAAAGTCATGCCCTTTGGACTGAAAAATATCAACGTAACATATCAATGACTTGTTAATAGTATGTTCTCCGAAGAGCTCGGAAAGACTATGTACGTGTACATCGATGACATGCTCGTAAATTCCCTCAAAGATAAAAACCACGTCGCCGATCTTCAGAGGTGCTTCAAGAAATAAAACCGTCAAACATGAAACTTAAACTAGAATAATGCAGATTCACCGTGGCATCAGGGGAGTTCCTTGGATATCTTGTCACATACCGCGTTGATCAAAATGGCTTCCCCAAAAAACAAGCGGGAAGTGCAGACGCTAACCGGAAGGATCACCACGCTTAATCGTTTCGTGTCACGATCGACAGATAAATGCCTACCTTTCTACGACATCTTGAAAGGAAGCAAAAAATTCGAATGGAAAGATCGAAGCGAGAAATCTTTTCAACAGTTAAAGCATTACATGACCAGGCCCCCGGTCCTCGCTAAACCAGTGATCGGGGAACCCCTGTTCCAATACATCGCAGTGTCGACGACAGCCTTAAGCGGTATCCTTATAAGAGAAGAACGCGGCAAGCAAAAATCAATCTTTTACGTAAGTAAAACCTTGCTAGACGCAGAGACACAATACCCGCTCATGCAAAAAACTGGCACTCGCCATAGTAATGTCAGCACAGAAACTAAGGCCATATTTCTAGTCGCATACGTTAATTGTCCTCACCTCATTCCAGTTGAGAATAATCTTACATAGCCAAAATCAATCGGGTAGATTACCAAAGCGGGTAATCGAATTGAGCGAATAAAATGTCGAATATCGGACAAAGACCTATGCGAAATTGCAAGTCCTTGCCGATTTTCTTGCATGTCGATGGATCTTCATCCAAACAGGGTTCCGGAGTTGGGATTCGACTAACATCGCCAACCGGAGAAATAATAGAACAATTTCTCCAGCTGATGTTCCACACAAATAATGAAGTTGAATACGAAGCGCTTGTCGCCAGATTACGACTAGCCCATGGACTCAAAATACGAAATATCCATGTTTATTGTGAATATGAGGCCGGGGGACAAGAGAATTGAATCATACCTAAAACTCATTTAGAGTCTTTCCCAAGGCTTTATCCATTTTGCCCTCACACGATTACCATGTCCAAACAACGTGCAGGCAGATGCCTTGGCGGCTCTAGCTTCAAGGTCTGACCCATGTCTCAGATGAGTCATCCCCGTGGAATTCATCGAACAATTGAGCATCAATCCCCGATCGTCATAAATCTGATCCAATAGCCTCATGAAGACGTTAGCGAAACGGATTGACCCGGAAAAATTCCATAACAACCTGGATATGGGTACGATAAACCACAATTGCAGGAGATTTGAGCTAACATAGACAAAGGTATCCTCCCTACACAAAAATGGGTCACTCGTTACGCCTTAGTAGATGGGAAAATTTATAAATAAAGTTTTTCAGAACCTCTCATAACGTGCGTGAGAGGAGATAAATTGCAGAAAAACCTGGAGGAAGTCCACACTGGTTCATGCGGAAATCACTCTGACGAAAGATCTCTCGGAATCAAAATAAAAAATCACAGCTATTACTGTCACACCATGGCCAAGGATTGCGAAACGTTTTCCCACAAGTGTGAAAAATGCCAAAGGCATGTGACGAAGATTTACCAACCCGCTGAACTCCTCTCTTCTATTTCAGCACCATACCCGTTCATGAGATAGGCGATGGATATTGGTGGATACATGCACAAGTTTAAAGAGATAAAATTTCTACTAGTCCTAACAGACTTCTTTTCAAATGGATCAAAGTCGATTCATACACCAGCATTAAAGACGCCCAAGTCAAAAATGTTGTATGGAAGAATATCATATGCAGATACGGAATCTCGTACAAAATCATAACAAACAATGGGTCTCAATTCATATTGACAAGATTCAAGGCGTTTTGGGAGAAATGGAGGATACGACTAACCAAATAGACTCCCAGATATCCCCAGGGAAACGGCCAAGCAGAAATTGTTAACAAGACTATTTTAGAAGGCCAGTGGGCGGAGGAGCTCGAAGGAGTCCTTTGGTCGCATAGAACAACGCCGAGAAGAGAAACAGGAGAAACCCCTTTTGCTCTCGTATACGGATCATAATGCATGATCCCTGCGGAAGTTGAATTCCCACGAATACGCAGAAAGCTGCTCCCAGAGCAAGAAGAAATGAACAAGCTCATGCTGCTAGAAAATCTCGACCTCATTAACGAACGCTGGGATCATGCCCTCATAAGAATCCAAAATTACCAACAAGCGGCAGCAAAGTACTATAAAGCAAACGTACGAAGTCACAAGTCCAAAGAGGCGACTTAGTCCTACGAAAAGTCTTCCAAAACAATGCTGAACAAAAAAAAAGAAAACAAACAGCAAATTAGGAAAGACTATACAAAGTAACGAAAGTAATTTGACCAGGCACAGACGAAATTGCCACTATCCGGAACGACAAGATTTCGAGAACCTAGAACGTGATGCACCTAAAAAAATACTATCACTAAACAATGACATCCCAACAAGCTGAACTGCGAGACGGCTTGGTCCCCACAAAGGATACGTAGGAAAATTTTCACAAGGAAAGTGCAGTTATCCCCCTGTCTAAAAAGGGGGGGGGGAGTGGGTACGTATACATATACTCTTATACTCCCATATGTCAAAATATCCGCATCCATGTAGTCAATATTTCCGAAACTTTTCCGCAATAAGAAAATCGCATTCTACCTTAACAATTTTTCGCATCTTCTTACAATTTACACATCCAATTACACTAAAAAAAACTTCTACGTAACATCAAAAATCATCATATAACCCAAAAATGGAAATCGTACGAAAACTTCTCCTAACGAAAACTCGAACACTTTCCTCACCCACAAGGGCAAGCATGCCCTTTGAAAAATCACTGGAACACTTCTCGAACACATTCCAAAATGCAAAACCTTCGAACGGAAAAAAAAAAATTTGGAAAAAGCGAGACGTCGCGAACTTCGAAAAAAAACTTCTAAATTCATACGAACATAATCTACACAGACTCTAAAACATAAACGAGAAAACATTTGCTCCTATATCAAGTCCGTCGATTGGCCCCGATGGACGAATTAGTTATGTAACCTGTCGTAAGAGTAGTTCTCACACACCCGACACAAGGGTAAACAGCACTATAAAACCAGAACTTTGGTCAGCACTTCTGAACGACTTAAAATCTTTGGGGAGATGCTCTGTTCCTGATCGTTGTGAATATATCGTAGACTCGAATATCAAAATGGAATCAGGTCAAAATCGTAAACAAGATACGTAAACTGGGATAGTCGCCGTACCCCTTAAAAGCGAGAGTAAACCTAGGTCTTGCCCTAAACCCAGCACACTGGTCTCCGACATCTCTAGACATAGCATCAGAAAACAAATGTGAGATCCCTAAAGTTGTCTCTTCGCCTACATCCGAAAATTCAGAAAAACCAAAAACTAGATTTTTTTTTTTTTTTTAAACGTGACGAGTGGACATGGCGACCATCAGATTATAGGATACGAACTTAATACTCGTGTCCATAACTCTAACTCAATGACACCAACGTAAAATCAAAGCATTATTCGATATATAAAACCGCAAAGCGGCAAAAAATACCCGAAGCCACCTATGGTCGGGGCAAAATTTTAAACGGCCAAAATAGGCCAAAGCAAACGGATTCAAAAAACTTAAAACATAAAAATGTCCTAAACAGGACGACAATTTCATTCGTCAAGTCTGATAAGGACCTCGTCCTCATCCGCCTCACCACCAAAATTCTCTGTCGCACCAGCTGGGTTACCTGCCTCACGAGGCTCGACGTCTTCGCAACCATGCTCCATCGGACCATTAATAGGCTATGACAGAATGGAGGTTGCTATTCCCAGGGTTGTTCCAACCATCAGAACCGCATGACTTATAGAACCCACTATGGTCTGCATTTGAAGCTAAAGATGGCTCAGCTCCTTCGCCTTATCTTTCCTAGCTTTCTTCTCCTCCCGCAGAGAGCTCAAAGTCTTCCTGAGGTCCCTCTCAAGCTGGCTGACCTGAGCTTGGAATTGAGACACCTCCGAGGCATGGGCACTGCCGATCACTCCCAACTTTGCCTCCAACCTCGAAAATGTTTCCTTCGAAATCGCTAGCCTTTCCATAAGACATTCCATCTCTGATCCACAATCGCTAAATATCCCATTGATCAGAGAAATGAGATGCACAAAAGAAAAAAGGTATAAGAAAATAACGGATGCAACAATCATGGAACGGTGCATACAAACCTTGGTACGATTTCGCGACATCGTGCCCAAACTCGAAGCCTTTTGTAGGGGAGGTCCAGTCTCAGCCCCTTTCGCACACTTCCTCTTCCCAACTGCCATAGAGGTATAACAAGACCTCTTGCATGCTCTGAGAGAAGCAACATGGGCGGTTCCAGTAGCAGACAGCCCCAGGAAAAGCTCTCGTTTTACAGGAGGAGGTGGAGGCATCGACTCAGCCCCATGCTTGTAACCTCCGAGGGGAACCATGATCTGGGTGGGGTAAATAACGGGTCACCGAGTTAGGCGCGACCGCCAACATCACATTTAGTCTTGAGACTCCCATCAGAACAACAGAGGCATGACATTCCGTTTCGACGTCATAGCGAGACATCTTCTCCTCGAAAGCGAGGAACCCCGCCTCGTGAGCAAGGACCATTTCGAGGACCAGAGAACCGGAAGAACTTCTCGGAATAGAGCTATCCACTGCATCACTATTATCTTTCTGGGGATAAATCATCTTAACAAAAGCTCTCAGAGTGGAATGTCGAAGGAAGTAAGAGTGAATGAAATGAAGGTTGAGAATCCATTATTCATAGAGAAAATTTTCGGCAATAAAATAATCGTAATAATTTTAAAGAAACTTCTTAATCATGGATTCCGATCAAAACATACATCACTCGCTCGCAACATTAGTCCCAAACCTTTCAAGCTCGGGGGCTAACTGTTGGGGTCAAAAACTGTCCACTCGGAATCAACGTCCGAGAAATATGAAACGATCTACGCATTTCCAATCAACGAAATAAAAAAAAAACAAAACCCACGATACTTCCAAAAGATCTTAATCAATATGCTTCAGAAGAATCGAGCAACAATCTTTAAATCGCTAAATGTTCGTCTCTACACTCTTTTGTCCTTAGTCGAGAATGGTTTTTTCCCACTAGGTTTTCCTATCACTAAGGTTTTAACGAGGCAAGATGGTTTGCATACGTCCGGTGTCATACTAGCGTACGTCCAAGGAATACAAGAAACCTTGACCGATACACATTTTTATAACAAACGCTTTAATCCATGATACATTTTTGGACAGCACGAATCATGTCCGAGTAAGAATAATCAGAGCAAGCATCTAACAAGATGAATCGGGCTATCTATCTCACAAACAGGCGAGATGATTCAAAGTAAGAATTCATCTCGCCAACTGGAGAGACGAATTAGAACACGAGATTCATCTCGCCAACTAGCAAGATGAATCAGAACACGAGAATCATCTTGCAAGTTGGAGAGATGAATTACGCAGTTCATCTTGCCAACTAGCGAGATGAATCAGATAATGGATTTCATCTCGCTAGATGGCGAGATGAATCAGAAAATTCATCTCGCATGTTGGCGAGATGAATCGGACAATTCATCTCATCAACTGTCAAAATGAATCAGAGCGTGCATTCATCTTTCCAACTGGATCTAGGATAACTCACCAATAGTTCTTGTGGCGGAGACTATCACCTGTTGTAACATGTTCACGCACCGATTCAGAATAAAACTTGTATTGCCCTGTTTTGTGTTCTTAAATTCGTATTCGTATTAATCACTTTCGTATTCTGATTTTTTTCTGTTGGACTCACATAAATTCGGGATCTCTGGAAAGTTAAAGTTATCTTTGATTTTCTGTAACTAACGAAAATCAACAGTGCGAATTTCGGTTCCCACAATCTCTACCATTCCTAGTTTGAGGTAAGCCAATTACAAAATCCATAGAGATATATGTCCAAAGTTAAGAGGGGATAGGGAGAGGAGTATACAAACTGTAAGCTTTTACATTACTCTTAACCATCTTACACACGACACACCTAGAACAAACCTTCTCCACATATTTCTTCATGTTCGGCCAATAGAAATGAGCTTGTAGACCACATAGTGTCTTGCTTACACCAAAGTGCCCAGCTATTCCACTGGCATCGGCTTCTCGAACTAGTAGTTCCTAGGTTAAGTTATTTGGAACGCATAACCTGATACTGAAGAAGAGATATCAGTTCTATCTATGGTACTTATCAAAAGAAAATTCAGTACACTTAGCAAAATATTCCTTAAAGTTATAATTAGATTTATACAATCCTTAATCAATTTAAAACCAATCAATTTAACGGATAAAGCCAAGATTTGAGTGTACCTTCGGGAAAATGCATCGACTACATTGTACTTACCTGATTTGTATCTTATGACCTAGGGAAAAGTCTCAATAAAATTCTATCCAACGGTCATGTCTCTTGTTGAGTTTTTGTTGACCTTTGAGATGCTTCAAGGAGTCAGGGTTGGTGTGTATAATGAATTATTTCGGCCACAAGTAGTGCTGCCACGTCGAAAGAGCTCTTACAAGCGCATAAAACTCCTTGTCATAGGTGGGATATTTCACAGTGGATCACCTAGTTTTTCACTGAAATAAGCCACGGGCTTCTTATCTTGAGTCAAGACTGCATGTATGCCTATACTAGAAGCATCATATTTGATCTTAAAAGTCTTAAGAAAACCAGGTAAAACTAATAAGGGAGAGTTGACAGTCTTTTGTTTCAAGGCTGGAAAAGCCTTTTCTTTCATATCTCCCCACTTGAACCCAACTTCCTTCTTTATAACTTCTGTCAAAGGTGCGGCAATTGTGCTAAAGTCCCGGACGAATCGCTTATAAAACCCAGCTAAGATATGAAAGCTTTGGACCTTGCTTACATTCTTAGATCTCGACCAATCTTTAAAAGCCTTGATATTTTCCTCATTGACCTTTACTCCATCTCCACTAACTACAAAACCTAAGAAGATAACTTCTTTAGTACAAAAGGAGTAGTTGGATTGGTTAGCAAACAAGTTCTTGATTGGTCTTGAAGGTATTCTTCCATTCATCCCATTCCTTCATGCGAATATGATGATACCCACTCTTGAGATCTATTTTTTTATGATGGTTGATCCACACAACTCATCTAGCATGTTGTCTAGCCTCGGGATTGGGTGCATGTACTTGACAGTGATGTTGTTGATGGCTCGGTAGTCTACACACATCCTCCAAGAACCATCTTTCTTTGGTACTAGTATTACTTGCATGATGCATGGGCTTAGGCTTTTGTGGATATAACATTTGATCATTAACTCTTCCACATGTTTCTACAACTCCTTAGTCTTTAAAGGGTTGGTTTGGTACGCTGGTATGTTAGGTAGTGCATAACCCGAGACCAAATTGATTTGATGCTCTATCCCACAGATTGGAGGTAAGCCTGGTGGGATTTCTTCTGGAAAAATATCCATGTATTCCAGCAAGATCCCAACCATAGCACTAGGATGTTCCTGTGACGGGTTAGCACTAACAAGAGATTCCTTGTATACAAACATAAATGTAGTCATCTCAGGATCAAAGAGTTTAGAAAATTCATTGTGGTTTATGTAGAGGTTGTTGGCAATTTTCTCCTTTCCTTTAAGCTTCATTTGAATCTGATCTTGATATATCTTACTAGGCGTGAGTGGTAGGAGAGTAATCTTGCAGCCATTATGCTAAAATGAGTGCTTGTTGGTGTAGCCGTCATGTATCACTTTTTCGCCAGATTGCCACGGTCTACCTAAGAGAATATGGCTTCATCCCATTGGCAAAACATCATATATAACATCGTCTTCGTATTTTCTGATGGTAAGCGTGATCTTGACTTGATGAGTTACGATTAAAGCACCCCCATCGTTGAGCCATTAAAGCTTATAAGGCCTCAGATGTGGATTGGTTTCGAGATTAAGCTTCTGAACCATGACTGCACTTGCGGCATTGGTACATGATAGATTCAGGTTTTAATTCCTAAAACTACACTGCAGAGAACAAATCACTATAACATAGTGCAACTCTCAGTTCTAAAATTGATTCTAGCTAAGACAGAAATGAAAGAGAGATTTTTTTGAACGATTGAGAATTAAAGCGAATAATTAAAATCGAATGTAAATCAATAAACTAAAACACTAGCAGGTACTCAGGTTTGAAGTTAAGTTTGACAAACAAGATTAACAAATGAAAATAGTTTTCAACATAAAAAGACGACAATAGACTAGTCTCCTCCCGAAGTATTAGATCCCTATGATAGAATTTCTAAGAAATAAAGACTAACCTTTTCCCGAAATATTAGATCTCTAAATTATTCAATTAAATCATGCAGTGATTACAAATTCGATATGTTCATAAGCATCAAAGACAATACTCCCGCAAGTAGAGACACTTATTCATCTAGACTTCATCTAGACTATGTCAGATTAAATAAACCAAATTCTTTTGTATTTATTAACCTAACATCATGAAATAGGTGATCAAGCTAATTCAAGAAATGATAACAAATCTAGACTAAGAACTTAAAAAATTGAATCCATTAAAGTCAAACCCTGGGAAATCCTTAAAATCTAACAAAGAGACTACTCATAGATATCAAAACTTTGCCAAGAAATCAATAATCATATATAAAGAAAGCATATTCAAAAACCAAATTAAATAAAATAATAGATTTCAAAATTCTTCTCCAATAAAACCTTAAGCCTCTAGTTTATATAGATTTCAAAAAGAATATAAAAACCCAATAAGGAAAACTAATGATAAGTCTTGAGGACGAAAATTTCTTTTTGGAAATCTTCAAGTAATCTCGAGCATATGGATCGATCGATCCAACTGTGGATCTATTGATCTAACGTTCTTCTACTTCATGGATCGATCAATCCAAATTTCCGTAGGTTTTATAAGCTTTGGGATCGATCGATTTCCACATATATCGATCGATCTACTCCCTCACATGCTACAAATGTTTCTTCTGCGAGACAACTTGACCAGTCTTCAGTAAAATCGCCATAACTTTTGATTTCATCAATGGATTAACATCAAATCACTTTTATATGAAAGCTAACTCACTTGGCCAGTTTGAGACAAAATCTCGGCTCATTCCATTCATGGGAACATCTTCAAATGTTGATTAATTTTTGGCTCTTCTATTGAACTCTGCTTTTGCATTTGTCAAATCGCATCCATTTTGTGCACAAATCCACATTTCTGCTCCAGAACGTCCAAAACACCTAGAAACATGAAAATATGCCAAAAACAAAAGGAAAATACTTGAACGATGCCAAATAGAAAGTATAAATACCAACTAAAAAGCATCAAAATCGAGTGATATCAATTTCCCTAGACTTAGATATTTGCTTGTCCTCAAGTGAAGCAAGACCCAATGTAGAGAAAAGGTTTTGAAACCACACATGAACTCTCAGAATCTCAGCAACCTCAAGCATAAATATCAAAACTCAAAAGATACAGATCCTAAACAACCACTATGGAAGAATTGTTTACCACCACATAACTAAAAGCATGTTTCTTACTCTAAAGCCAATATCAATCAAACCATCAAGTCATCTCAACCAACTCATAAGTTCAATTTAGTTAAGATAAATGAATTCTCACATATGGGGTATCGATTCAATGCGCACAAGTACCTCTTCTATTAAAATGCCCATACCAAACAGAGCATCAATCCACTTCTGGTCCTGACCCTTTTTCCCCCTTTCTCACTTCTTCTTTTTTTCCTTTTATTATTGACTTTCTTTTCTTTTCTTTTTCTCATTTATGTGCTTTTCTTTTCTTTTTACTTTTTTAGCAGCCGGCAATTCGCTGGGGTTGACTATGGACTTCTAGGTCATGCTTTCAACCCTTTTTCTGAACCATTTTTTTATTTTCTGAAGGGAAAGATAGAAAGGATTCAGATCATACTGAAAGAACTTGTCGGTTTTACAGAACACTTAAGAGCAAGGCACTTAGCTTTCAAATTATCTTACCATCATAAGCAAGAGAAATTAAGTTTAAATTAAGTTGTAGCATGGGAGAGCTAGCATCAAATCATCAACTATCCAAGAGACTCAGACTTTCAAAAACAAAAACAAAAACAACAATGGGGTTCCAATCCTTACATATTAGTTAAATATAGGCCATTAATCTAAAAAGATCAATATTATACTCACATTAGGTTGGTTATCATCACAGATTCTGGTCATTGTTCCTTGGACTCAACTAGACACGACTAGTTCAAAAACGAAAATTTTTGAAAATTTTCATCAAACTGATGAAACATCCAAAAAGACACAAAACATGGTTAGTAGCTATACTCCCTCCCCCAGAATTACTTCACACCGTCCCAGTGTGAAAATAAACCTAAGAGAAGGAGTAGTGACCATAATAAAGAATAAATAAATAAAATGAATAGTTCAAAAGAGTTTCAGTACTTACCTGGAACAAGAGATCGGCTGGTTTCTAAACAAAGATAGATGAATCGATCCTTAGACGGATTGATCGATCTCTAATAATGTTTTTGGAAATCCATGGGCATGAATCGATCGATCCATAAGTGAATCGATTGATTCCTGAAATTTCCTGAAATATATCTTAAACTAAATAGGATTGACTCAAAAAAATACCATAAAGGAAGAAAAATCATATTAGTGGGTTGCCTCTGATAATAGGATTTTAAGCCTATTGGGAATCAATCACCCATCATTGTAGTATAGATGGGTTTGTCAATCCATAATGGGAGTGTACTAACAATCTAGATACAATGGATGCTTTAAAGTCAAGCAAAGTGTTAAAAGGGTTTTGTTGCTAAAAGATCCTAAGTGCAAATGAACATAAAAATCATAAAACAAAAAGAAACATAAAACACTTAAATGCAAAACATGTAAAAGCAAGAAAGGGTAAAAGGTGCAAGCAATGTAAGTCAGTTCCTGAGGACAAAGAGTAATTGACTAAGGAATCCATTCTGGGCTACCTAAGTACCTAACATACCTCAAACAATGAGCTGACCCCTAGACAGTAGCTACACATACAATCAATTCCAATTCCTTGGCAACCAATCTCAAGCAAAGCAATCACAGACTACACTGCCGTCATAGACGGTGACTACCTAGCAGGCATTAACAACTACTACTCTAGCTAACAAGTTTCCCGCATCTATTAACAGAGGAGAGAAAATGAATCTATAAAGCCACCTCGGTCCGGTCACCTTCAATGACTCGCCTTCCGGTGTTGAAGGGTCTAACGGCGGGTCTTCGTCCCTTCCAGGTAGTCCCTTCCAGGTAGAAGTACAATCAGCATTAAGCTGAGGTGGAATAGAAAGGAACT